>JASDQU010688580.1:7344-38945 GCA_032191745.1 Picea mariana
AAATAAGCCCAAGGGGAGAAGAAAAATATGAGTGGAAGAGGGGAAGAGAAAGAGGGAGTTTCATAGTTATATTTTCTCCTCTTGACTAGATTTATGAGCTTGGCCACTTTCATGTATTCAATTCACCAAAGTGAAACCCTTCAAGACAAATGTTGATACCTTTATCCTATGTGTGCAACCTCTAGTGATGTAACTCATGTCCAACCCACATGTTTCTAGAGAGTAGCATGTGAGTGACTCTAAAATAGCCTAAAAATATATAAAAAAAACATAGTGCATGAGCCTTGGGAGATCCCAAAGTTCATGCACCTATGAAGCTTTGATCTTACTTCCTAACTACTTAGAACCACTTATCATCCATATAAATAGGTGGTCCATGGTTGGTTAAATGTAGATCAAACCCTTATGCTAAAGAAATTCTCTAAGATTTATTTCTAAGTTTCTTTCCCTAGTGCCCCCCTTGAATGTATTCTCTTGATTCTCTAAGTCCGATCAAACCTCATGTAGTTATACTAAATCATTATTGATTCCACTATCAAAGTAATGTCATGATCCTTTTTACCAAAGAAAGTATTATCCATAAGGCTAAGGCTAAAGGAACCCAAGATTAGGTGATGCAGTGGATACGTGTATCATATTTTTTTGTAATCATTGTTGAATAAATAATATAGATCTCTCTTCTTCCCCATTCTCCAATTGATTTGCATTATTAATGTTTATTATAATTTGGAATTGTGTAAACTAATTAACTTGAAATTTAGTTAGGCTTGTTATTATGAAATTTACTTTATTTGATTAAAACACTTATCATGGAATGATGAAGACAATGTTTTTTGGCATATGTGCAGAATACAAAGGAAGGATGGTGATGAAGACTTTCCCTTGACCAAATTTTATCACTATAATAAGATCTCAACCATAACTACCAAGTGATTCCTCTTATATATTCTATTGCATTTCTATTTATATTGCATTAACCCTAGGAAAAGTAATATTACATTCTATCTAATTGTCTCTCAAAGAGATTCCCAACCCAATCTCTAAAGGTCTACATTCATTATAGTTAATTTGCCTCTAATAGAACTAGCAATTCCACCAGGGAAGAATTTCTTGAATTCTTCCTCTTTTGGGTTGGTTGTCTATTTTTTGCTAGTTTCTAGTTTATTATTTTGTTGGAAGCTCACGTTTGGATGGTTCATCCCACTTCTATTGGAGACAATTAGTTGGTCAGTAAACTAGTAGTTGAAGACAGTCAATCGGGTGGTCAACTAGACAGTTGATTGGACAATCAACTAGCAGTCAGAGATAGTCGATCAATGGATCGACCAACCAAGTAATCAACTACATGTTGGACAACTAGATGGTCGGGTCGACTTGGTAAGTTGACTAGCTGAAAAAATAGCGTGGGTTTGTCAATATCCATTCCAACCACGGACGGTTATATGTGGACAAACTCTTCCCAATTTCAAGGAAATTGGTTAGATATAGAGACTATAACTAAAGGAAGCTATGGGTTGATCTTAATAATGAATGAATAAGAGTGATATGTGTATCTGTCGTGCATTATGATGTTCTAATCATAATGCATTATGCTTAAGTGTTGAAACAGTGCCTTAGACACCACCAATCTTCTTAGTGTATTATTCCTTCATCTATCTTTGAATATTTTGTTTTGTTCTACTCAAGGTTACCCCAATCCCCAACATGGTATCAAAGCGACTGGTTTTGACCTCACCTATTTTCTACAAATATTGTTGAGTCAGATCTTATAGTGATTTCTCTAGGTTGTTGATTTGTTGACCGTAACCCGTGTGAATCATTATACTTGTAATATATAGAAGATGGCTTCCAAGATTGATCCTATTATTTTGAATGGACTCAATTATTATATTTGGGCACTAGATATGGAGAATATACTGAAAATCAAAGGGATCTGGAAATATGTGAAGTTCATTATTCCAGCTCCAAAGGATAACTAGGTGAAGTTTGTTGTCGACGGGAAGAAACATGAGGTTGTTGAGGTCATCGTGATCTACATTTCTTGGGAGATTCACTTTCATACAATCGAGATCAATTTCCCTCATGAAGTTTGGAAGAAGTTGAAGTATTTTTTTGACAAATTCAATGAGAGTTAAGTTATGTAGTTGGAGAAAGAGTTTATATCTCTTGATCCACATCCCTTTGAGAGGATCGAGCACTGTTTGGCATGCGTTAAAGAGATGTAGTTGAAATTGGGTGAATGTGGGAAGAATTTTCAGAAGAAATATGTACAACTCATCGAGTTGGTTCTGATGAACTTGAGAACACCTTTCGATGTGTTTTATTCCACCTTTTGGAAAAATTGTTAGGCACGCAAGGAATATGGTAAGAACTATACCTTTCATACCTTATGTGGATTATTGATTAATGATAAACAAATGTTGCTTGATGAAGATAATCTTAGCAGTAAACATCAATCTCACTTTCTCAAGGGAAAGGGTAAGATGAATTATAAGAAAAGAGGATTCTATGATGCTCCTGCACACATACTAGAATATCTCAACCAAAAAACTAAAGTGAATATTGATGAACCAACTTCTACCCAGAAGAATCAAAATAAGAAAACATGTATGTGTTGTGGAAAGACTGGACATGTGGATAAAAATCACTGGAAGAAGGGAAACGACTTAGAAGTGAAGGTTAAGTATCCTGAAGGAGACATGTTGGTTGTACATTGATCGACCAACAATTTTACCTTCCAAGTCGGAACCTCTCAAGCATTGCATGCTCACACCTTGAAGCATGAGTGGGTAGTCAATTTTGGGTGCACTCATCACATGACTAAAGATAATTCTTTGTTCTCTTCCCTGGATAAAGATGTTGAGCAAAAGATCTATGTAGTTGGTGATTTTTCTCTCAATATCGTTGGTCATGGTTATTTTCATTGTTTACATGAACGGATTTTCTATGTATATCATGTAAGAAATCTCAATGAAAATCTCTTGTCAGTTTCCCAGCTAATACAGACTGGTAATATTGTTTATTTTTGGTCGAATCAATTCTTTGTTAGGGATCTGAAGAATGATAAGTTAATTTCCATCGAAAGGTTTCTCGACTCAAAGAATGGAATATATAATTTCGATGACCCACCTTGAACAAATCCTGGACTGACTTCTCCCATTTTCCAAACTAACGAGCGAAGAAGAATTTGGCATGAGCGACTTGGACACCTAAATTTTGAAATTATGAAGTCGATGGCCACATAGAATTTGGTTTATGGTCTACCCAAAGTTCTTCCACCTGATGGAGTATGTAGATGATGTGTATTAGGAAAGAATCATTAGAACCATTTCGAATCTAGAAAAGCACAGTGAGAAAAGAACCCACTGGAATTTATTCACATTAATCTATGTTGTATTAATCAGCCTTCATTAGCAGGTGTGAAGTATATTTTGACCTTTTTTTATTATCTCTCTATATTTACTTGGGTCTATTTGTAGCATCCCCAGCCCCAAGTTAGGCCATTCCACAAAACAAAAATCCTCTCTGATACCATTTAATAACTAACATTCCCTTCATATGCAACAAATATGCAGTGCTAACAACATACAATTCATGCATAAACATGTATAATAAAGCATACAAATTATATATAAGCATACACGCAATGAATGGCATATAAACAGATATATATAATAACACTTATGTTTTGTAAATCACCGACAAGTTGTATACCTCAGACGTTCCTCCCATCCATAAACTTTGTGTTCATAAACTCTCAACAGTAGGTCACCCCCGAGATGGGGCTAAAACTCCACCAGGGAAAAGGCTTCCTAAGCCAGAATAAGGTCTAACAAACAACAGAATTAAACTTAAGCAAAGGTTCCAACTCTAGCAACCATTCCCAGCTCACAACCTCTCATTCCCCATAACTTGTCCCACCCAAGGAAGTGTACCCCATCTCTGCTCAACAATCCTTCGACTATCGCACTTCCCTTCCAAGGATTCAACAACAGGTCGGATGGGAAGTCTCAAATCCCTCTAGCCCCTCAAAGACAAGGAAACTCTAATAATTGCAACACCCACTAGCCCAACACATAGGTAAATAATTCCCAGCAGTTCTCTCACCCAAAGAGAATGCTCACAGGCCTAACAACCTGCTTCTTTAGCCCAAATTAATAAGGAATTACTAGGTACAATCAACTTCACAGCTCTCAAATCACAGGTATTACTGATGGATGGTATGATTGAATGATTGGAAATAACAATTGATGAGAATGATGAGAATGATTTGAAATTACACAACATTATGTATGCATGTTCCCCACTTGAAACTTGTCATTCTAGGAACTACATTGAATCCACTTGGTGATGCATTCCCCACCTTTAGGAACTTAGGAAAAAATGTATCACATGATTTATACTAAATAATATATTATATTATTCCCTTGCCTTAATCCCCCTTGACTTAGATTCTCTTCCAAGACTCTTATCCCCCTTTCCCTCACGTGGAGTTCTATCCCCTCTTTCTCTTTTTGTCTAATTGGTTTGTAGTAGTGATGTATTTTATTAATAAATCTGAGTGTGATTACATATTACATTTGCCAGGCTCGTTGGCATTTCAACACATAGGCTATTTGGAATAAATCACACAGGCACTCTGGCCTCAAAAAATATATACAAAGGTTCTTTGGCCCAAAATATCCTTTCTCACCAGCTTATAAAATGTATGTACATTTACAACTGGGGATCAAGCTAGGATATTACACTATTTCTTGAAAAAAAAGAGTCATGTCTTTGAAAATTTCAAGGAATTTAGAGCATTGGCTAAAAACCAATGTGGTCGACCTATCAAATTTTTGAGATCCAATAATGGTGGAGAGTATGTGAATCAAATATTCGAGGAACACCTTGCTCGATCTGGTATTTCCTAGAAGACGTCTATTCCTCATACTCCTCAAAATAATTGCATAGTAGAAAGGAAGAATCAAACTTTGGTCGAAATAGCTTGATGTCTTTTACAAGCCAAAGATTTGTCACTAGGTTTTGGGCTGAAGATGTTCACTGTGCCAACTATCTCCTGAATCATATTCTGAATAGAGTTTTTAGTTATATGACTCCAGTCTATAAATGGTGTTAAAATAATCCCTCCATAGGTCACCTCAGAGTATTCATATGTATTGCTTGTCAAAGAAAAAAATTTCGAGTGGGCAGGTGAGAGACATAAAAAGAGGGATTTCTTAATTAAGGAGGTGGAGAAAGAAATAGAGATTGTTTACTCTAAATAGTTCACTTGAAATTTTAGACAATATCTATTGGAAAGGAATACTTCATTAGAACATAAAAATAACAAGCTTGTATTGGATAAATAAAAAGATTGGAGAATTAATATTCAATCCTTTTGGATTGAGGCTGGTGAGTGACAAAAATAACAAGTACTTTCAAATTTTTGCTAGTCACGGGAGAACCAACAACACTATTTGGGAATTAACAAATGGGGATGGATAAAGGTTTGAGGGTTCCATGATTTGGTAAATATGGTAGTTCATCACTTTAAGGCGATATTTAAGGAACCTAATAGAGAAAAATTAGGGAAGATACTAAAAGTTGTGTCATATTTTCCCAAATTTGTTAATCAATAAGAGAACAATATTATCTACAAATTAGTGATTCAAGAGTAAATTAAGACTATACTTAGTACTTTTCAAAAGGACAAGAGCCCTGGCCCAGATGGGTGGACTACAATTTTTTTTATAGAATTCTTTGATGTTCTTGGAGATTATTTACTAATATTTGTTGAGGATATTAGTGAGATTGGGAAGATGTCAGGGAGTTATAACTCCACCTTATTGGTTCTAATTCCTAAGGTGGATTTCCCTATTGCATTTAATTATTTCAAACTCATTTCTATGTGTTCCTTTATAAAATCATCTCTACAGTTATATTTGTTAGAATCAAACCCTTGCTATCTAATGTCATTTATTTTAAACAATTTGGGTTTCTAAAGGGTGGAATTACACATGAAGTGATAACAAATATTGTCTGAGATTCAGAAGCATCTGTAGCAAGGCCCTAGTAATGCAAATTTATAGCATTAGAGAGGTTGAGAACCCCTTCAGATGCCCAAAAGAATGAATTATCCCATAGCGATATAGGAAAGAGTTATTCCAAGAGGAGGCATCAGAATGCCAAGAAAATTAAATCCGATGGGAGTATTTCCATAGAGTCATCTAGTAGAAATATTTCTTCTGAGGAACTGTCCAGTAGTGACACTAGATCAAGTTTCCCTGAGAATAAAATCAAGAGACATTCATAGAGTTCCTTGACTGAAGAATACAAGGCTAAGTCACCTAGCTTTGATGGAGAAATTAAGAAAGGAGAAGAAGTCGAGGCTTGGTTGTTGGGTTTGAAGAAGTACTTTCAGGTACATAATTACTCTAAAAATGCTAAGGAAAGGATGTCCATATTTAATTTGAATGGAGGAGCTTCCATATGGTAGGAAGACCTAAAGGAAGTTAAAATACTGAAAGAAAGTAAACTTACCTGGAAGCAGTTTGAGAAATACTTTTGAAAGGCATACCTATCGGAGAAGTATTATGATGATAAAATCAAGGAATTCCATGAGCATAAGTTGGGACAACTTACTATGATGTGTATGCTGAGATATTTTTGGAACTGTTGAGGTATGTCCCTTACCTCAAGGATGAGAAAGCAAGGATACGATGTTTTCTCAATGGATTTCCACAGTCCTACCAAGACATAATTGAGTTTGAAAAGCCCAAGACATTGGAGGACACTATAAGGAAGGACAAGTGTTGTTATGACCAGTCTAAACATATGAAGGAGACTTATGTTGGGATAAATATATGCACTAATTTCTCAACATTAAATTATCAACCAGGGCTCGTAGGCTTCGAGGTGCAACCACAATATGTGCAGGATTGGAGCCTAGTCTAGCCTAATCTAAAGTAGGAAAGCACACTTCAAAATGAATGAAGGAAGAACTAGATGTAAAATCAAAGTGCAGAAAACCATCTAAAAAATTCTTGAATTAAAATGCTCCTATGCTCAGAAACCATTCTTCAAATGCATACATCAAACACACCACAATACACTGTGTAAGTATGGTAATATGTAATTTTAATCACAATATCATTTAAATATGCACTGAGTATTCTTTAAAAATCCTCCTTTCTTTATAAATCATATATTGATAAAGTATATATCAAAGGAGACTTAATTCAGTGCTTGAAATTCTCTCGTGATCGAAATCCCAATAATACAATTTTGAAATAGATTACATTACCATCCTTACATATTTACTAAAATGCATAAAGTGAATTTTATGTGCATTGTAGACATGAAAAAACTCCCAATTTGGTTGTAGATATATCTCTCATGTGACTGTGTGTGATCCTCACGATCAACACATGGAACTATGCGGATTAATTGAGTTTAGATGATGAAAGGAATCGATGTAAAGACATGAAAGAGATCCAGAAACTCATCAAATATTTTTTTAAGTAACAAAGAGTAAACTAGCGTGGAGGAAAACATATATGACTGAACATAAAATGATCATGAGTATAAATAGTCTAAAACACAGTGATAATATATATAATACAATAGACAGTGCACCAAATTTGTGTTTGAAGGCAATTTCAAGAACTACACATAACAACAAATATTATGACAAACAAAAATATGACTTGTGGGATTTATATACACAAATAAAGAGTTGAATATCTCTCAGCCTTTAATTACCTAAATCTTGATAAAGAACAGAATTAAAATGCTTTGAAAGGAATCCAAACAATCAAACCAGAACTAAATTGTAATAAAAACGGCATTCCCACTGCAAAATTCTAATTAAAACAAAAATAGAAAGAGGCTACACTTCCCAGTCGGTGGGCCCTTGCCGTCTGGTTGCTGAGCATTGGCTACGCTATCTCAAATGATAAAAAGGAACATGATCTATTGAATTCGGACTCCTATTAACATCAATAATCTGTATTACAATATCAAGTCTTCTTCTTCATATAGAAATTATGGATACCTTCACAAAGTAACAATTCCCCCTCCTCAACCCTATGAGGCTCTATTTATACATAAAAATCCAAGGAGAAAGGATAGAACTGAATCCCCCAAACTCAAATTTTGGTTAAAACCAATTTTACAAATTTTGGAATGAAATCACAAAAATCTTGGTTTTTCATCAATTTGGGCATATTCGAGTTATAGATCCACCCATATATTCCAAAAAAATTTGAATTTTGAAAAAGTGCCTCCTTCTTAATCAATTTCCACATTCTAGACAAAACCCATATCGTAGAATTTAAGGATCTGATACCATTTGCACGGAAATCAAAGTACAATTTGGCAGTTTGAGATTTTTCCTAATTTTTGCAGAATCATTCCCCCTGAACTGGAGATCCACATGTGTGATCTGGGTGAATTCTAACCCACGAGTCAACATTTCAATGTCGTTCTAGAGAAAACCCATTTTCCTGATTTCCTTCTGGAAGCGCACCAATATGACAAGATACAATATCAGGTAAGGGAATAGTTATACTAGTGAAGAATGTTGAACCACAGTAATGGTACGGGAATGTTGATCATGCAAATCACACTTTATCAACCATCATTAGTAAAACATGATATAATCATATTTTAATCACTAAAAATATAGAAAATTGTGTATTAACCATGTAGGATGAATAACAAGAGACAATACAGGTTTATGGTGTGATTAGGGATATATTATTGGCAAAATGCGAGGAGAATGTGTAATAATGAATGTATTTGTGTAGCGTAAATATGACAAAACTGGAGCCCAACAACTTATAAGGAGTGGAAGAGAAGAGATAAGAGTTGATTCCAAAATAAAGGATTCAAATATTTCTCGTACAAGAATCCGAAGAAAGGAGCTAAGTTCAGTCAACTGAGCATAAGTGTGCATCAACAGAACTTTCCATCTCATAGTGGAAATAATCCAGTAGAACAGGCAAGAGAAAGAGCATAGGAACCCCAGAAATGACCTTTGCAATGCTAGGGATGTGGAGAAACACACTTGTTGAGGGATTGACCTCGTAAGAAGAAAGACAATAAGAGAGATTATCACATGTAATAAGTTGCTAATATCAATGATGTGGCCAAAAGCATGCCCAAAATATATGCAGTTGTGTAAAATCAGCAAGAAGACCACCAAGATTTTGTAGTAGAGCTGGAAGGTAAAATTGTTGAGCAACATGTTTCTATTTTGATTGAACCTGGATCTAACCTCAGCTATATTTCACCCCAAGTCGTTGAAGCTTGTTCCTTACAAAGGAAGAAGCATGAAAAAACATGGTTTGTCTAATTACCCATTTGAACTAAGAGAAAAGTGGTAGAAATGATAGAAGGTTGTCCATTTGAGATGAGTGGACTACGTACTCAAGTAGCCCTAAACATCCTACCTTTGGTATCATTCGATATACTATTAGGTATGAACTGGCTAGCTACCCACAAGAAAAAATTGAATTGCTATGAGAAAACCTTGGAATGTGAAGACGAAGAAGGAAGTATAAATATTTTTCAAGGCATTTGGAAGTCAAGGTAAGTTAGACAGATATCGCCATTGCAGCTTACGAAATTCAGTTGGAAAGGGTGCCCCTTTTATCTGATACAAGTGCTTAACTCAGCAGAAGGAAAAGAGTTGAAGACTGAAGATCACCATGTGTTGTGGGATTTTAAGGATTTATTTCCAGAGGGGGTTCTTGGACACTTCCCAAGAGAGATCTTGATTTTTCAATAGATCTCATTCTTAGGGTAGTACCATCATTAAAAGTACCCTACATAATGAGCACACCAGAATTGGTGGAGCTAAAGTTACAGTTGAAGGAGATGTTAAATAAAGGTTATGTCATACCAAGTGTATTTCGTTGGGGAGCACCAACCTTATTTGTAAATAATAAGGATGGTACATTGAGACTATGTATTGACTATAGGAAGTTGAATAACATGACCATCAAGAACAAGTATCCATTGCCTAGAATTGATGATCTCTTTGACCAACTCAGGGGCTTTGTTGTTTTCTCAAAGATTGATTTGAGATCGATATATCACCAAGTCAGAATCAAGGATGAGGAAATTCACAAGAGAGACTTTAGAACAAGGTATGGAAACTATGAGTTTTTGGTGGTTCCATTCAGACTCACCAATGCATCAGCTACTTTCATGTGTTTGATGAATATCATTCTTAGCAAATATCTAGACAAGTTTGTCTTTGTGTTTGTGGACAATATTTTAGTATATTCCAAGACCAAAGAAGAACATGAGGAGCATCTTAGAATGGTGCTAGAATTATTGATGGATCACTAGCTTTATGTTAAGTTCATCAAGTGTGATTTATTCTAGAAGGAAATCAAGTATCTAGGCCACATAATTTCAGTAGAAGGAGTGGCAGTATATCTTGAAAAGATCAAGGCAATCATGGATTGGTCTGCCCCTTGAAATGTAACAAAAGTAAGGTATTTCATAGGATTGGTTAGGTACTATAGAATATTTATAAAGGGATTTTCCAAGATTGGTCAACCCATTACCTCATTACAAAGAAAAGGAGGAAAATGTATATGGTCAATAGAGTGTGAAGCCATCTTTCAATAGTTGAAGCACCTTTTGACCAATGCTCATGTTTTGAAGATTGCAGACCCAAAAAAGGATATATTGGTTTGTATTGATGCTTGCAAGGAAGGAATTGGTGGATTCCTTATGCACAAGGGGCAAGTGATCAATTATGAATCACAAAAATTAAATGAGCACAAGCATAAGTATGTTACCCATGATTTAAAACTTGCAGAAATTGCACATGCACTAAACATGAGGAGGAATTTTTTGCTTGGAAGAAGGTTTGTCTTGATGAATGGCCATTGTGGACTAAATTATTTGTTTGACCAGCCAATATTGAATGCTAGACAGGCCAAGTGGATGGTGTTGATTAATGAGTTTGATTTTGAAATCAAACATATCAAAGGGAAGGAGAACATAGTAACAGATGCACTCAGTCGGAGTGTGTGGACTATACACTTAGCAGTAACAAGTGTGGGAGAGTCTGACATCCTACAAAGGATCAAATCCCTCTCACGAGGAGACAAGTTCTTCAATTAGGTAAAAGAAGGGCTGCAGCAAGAACCTAGAGAGAGAAAATATGAAGGCTATTCGTGTACAACTGATGAATTGTTGTTGTATATTAACAATTTATATGTAGCAGAGTCAAAAGACCTGAAGAAATTAATTATGGATGACTTCCATCGAATACCCTATGTAGGTCATCGTGGTTACCAGAAAATGGTAATAGTAGTAAGGAAACTATATTATTGGCCTATGATGAAACAAGACATTGCAAATTATATTACCAAGTGTCTAGAGTGTCAACAGGTAAAAGTTGAACACAAGCATCATGTAGTTTATTGCAACCTTTACCAATTCTGTAATGAAAATGGGAGACTATCTCCATGGATTCCATTGCTGGTCTACCAAGGATAGTCAAGAAACATGATGCAATCATGGTGGTAGTGGATAAGTTGAGCAAGGAATCTCACTTCATCCCTATCAAATCTTCTTTCAAGGCCATAGATGTTGCTAAATTTTTCTTGAAGGAAATTTTTAGACTACATGGTATACCCAAGACCATAATCTCAAACACATATGCTAAATTCATATCAAGTTTTTGAAAAATATTGTTTGCAAGCTTGGGAAGACAGTTGGTATTTAGCATGGCCTACCATACTCAAACAGATGGTCAAACTGAAAGAGTAAATAGAGTGTTAGAAGACATGTTGAAGATGCATGTTATGCATCAACCCAAGCAATGTGAATAGTATCTACCTTTGGTAGAGTTTTCCTATAAAAATGGTTATTAGGAATCATTGAAGATGAGTCCATTTGAGGTTTTGTATGGAAAAAAGTGTAGAGTTCCATTTAGTTGGGACAATCCAGTGGACAAAATCACACTTGGACCAGAGTTTTTAAAAAAAATGGAAAACACCATGTTCCAAATAAGGAGGAATCCAAAAGCATCCCAGGATAGGCAGAATATAATTTCAGACAGCAAAAGAACTCAGAAAAATTTCAAGGTTGGAGATCATGTGCATCTTAGAGTGAAGCCCAAAATAATTTCCTTGAGAATGTGGACTTTTGCTAAGATAGCACCCTGATATTGTGGATCGTTTAAAGTCCTAGAAAGAGTATGACCAATAGCATACAGACTTCCTTGTCCACCTACAATTATAGCTCACAATTTGTTCCATGTATATTTATTAAATAAATATGTTCATGACCCTAATCATGTTATTGATTGGATTGTGATACAAGTGGAACCAAAGGGAGAATTCTAGCTCGAACCACAACGCATCCTAGACAAGAGATAAACAATGCTATGGATTCGAGCCATCTTGTAGGTCAAGGTGAAATGGAATCACTTTGGAGTAGATGATGCTACATGGGATCTAGAGGATTCCATGAGAGTGGAATACCCAATTTTCTTTTCTGTATAGCTATATATATATATGGTGTTTTTAACACCAAGGACGGTGTTCCTTTAAGGGGGAGGGGAATGTAACACCATGTTTTCCCCAACACTGTAATTACGCTAAGACTTCATGTAATGTAATTATGAAGCATGTAATTATGTTTTGATTAATGAAAAATATCAAACAGTTGACTGAGAAGGAAAATCATTGAGTATTGGCCATGATATCACAAGTGGAAATTGAAGAAGTAGAATCAATGAAGTGAGGTGTTTGGTGAGGTGGATTTTCTTAGGTGGAAGCTGAGAAGTTTCAGTAAGGAGAACAAGAAGATTGCTTAGAAAGATTCCATACACTTGCAAAACATAAATACACACTTGTCAACGTACTTGAACCCGCATGGAGCCACATGACCAGTTATAGTAGGTAGGACAGGTGATTGAAGTAGTTAATACTATTTACAAATCTGATCTCTTGAAAAGGAAAGGGTCAATTGAAAAATATGACAGAAGTACATTCCTAGGATTTCCCCTTCAAAATTTGAACCCCTTGTTGGAGCTCACTTCTGACAGAAGTCACGGGAATCCAAAGGATTGGACAGAGGAAGAGGAAAAAGGTGGAAAAACTTCACCAAGGGTGAGGAGAGACACATAGTTCATACACATATAGAACACACACATGAGAAGAGGTAGATGTGCAGAGGAGAAGAGACAAGGGAGAAACAGTTCATAGCAACGAAGGAGAAGAAAAAATATTGGAAGATTGAGTTGTAGACTCACGGACATATGGTGTGATGAACAAAGGTGTTCACTTGCATAGATATGAAAAATAGAATAAATTGTAAATTTGTTCTTGAAGAAAATAGAAATATTGTCCAAAATAATATTGATCACCCTGAAACAGAGAAGACCTAGATCTATACTGCAGCAATAGAGGACTGCAACTTGGTATCTGCTACAAAGAAACAGGCACTGGTAAGGGAGGTCACCGAGGAACTGTATGGAAAATAAGGGACTCCTTGTGCAGAGGAAATATAGTGGGAAGGGTACCTAGTAAACATGTGGAATTCATGAGCTCACTTGGAAGAGGTAAACATTTGTTGTTGTCAGTAGAGGAAGGAAAGTAACCTTCCTGGATCAATATAAGTCTAGAGAACCAACTGAATCATTTCCCTCGTGATATCATGGCTTGGAAAGAGGGTGGCATGATGTAGGAAGGTACTCTATAGCATAGCCTAAGGTTGGGAGGAAAGGTGTCCTCTCTCAGTTAGTTGATTTTCAACGTGCATTGAACATATGAGTGTTTTAACTCAATGTGTTTGATGTAAATCTATATTTCATGGTTTAAATAGGAAATATGAATGTATGTATGGATGACTAGATTTATGAGTACGATGGAGTAATTATGTTTGTTTTCAATGACCAACATGTTAAACTTATGAATCCTTGAGAACTGTGTAAGAGTAGGGTGTATCCATGTGAGAACTGCAAGGCTATGCATGGAAATATTGCAAGATATGAATAAAATATTCACCATGAAATTGACAGACGAGATGTCTTAATGATTGAGGAGGATCTTTGTGTAGACTCTGAGAGCCTCAATTTTGTACATACCCTTACTCTTGAGAGGAAATTTTACAGGATATGGACAAATCCTTCATTTGGACAATGGCAAGAGTGCCCTAGTGTTTGGGGATCCTTATGTAGGTTTAGGAACCTTAAGTCCTGAAAGAGTCACATGTCTTAGATAGAAAGATTGTAAGATATGAAAATATTCAATCCAAGTGAAGTGAGAATGACTTAGTTTGTTTAAGAGTGAAATTTTGGACTCTTAAAAGTTTGTAGATACTTATAAAATATCTAGAAAGAACCCTAAATTAGTTAAGTTCTAAATCAGACTGATACCATGAAGGAAACCAGTTTTTTAAGTTTGGGAGGTTTGTAACCATTGATTTGGTGAAGTGAACAGATCTAGACCATTGCTCAGATGGTAATTACCATTGAAGTGACCAGATGGTGGATTGTGTCAAGACTACGATGGAGATACTATGAGTCAACGAGGATCGTTGATCTTTTGGACTATGTCCAGGATCAATTTTAGACCGTCAGATCCAATTCTTAGTATATAGGAGTAAGGATTGTCAAAGTTCTGGGAAGAATTTTAGAATAGGAGTCTAACAACAGGGAAGTCCAAGGATCGTATATCTCTCGTGAAGTATCCCACGAGATCTTAGCCATTGAATTTTTTGTGAATCACTCCAAGGAGGAGGGTTCAATAATCTTATCCAACTAACAATTGTAAACCCTGAGGCATGCGGCATCCATCGGATGAAATGATCGTGGAACGTTCGCTCAGTCGGAGCAAGTGAGATCAGAGTAATTCCATTGGAGTGGTTCATGACACATAAATGGATATGCTCTGATGGGGAGGGACTCTGAGGATGAAGGTAAATTTTTTATTAACGTATGACGAGATTTGATCTCGGTCATGGATTTTGTGGGTCTCAATAGTAGTAGGTAGAATGGACATTTAAGGGAAGTATAACCTTCATGTAGGTAGAGACTTCAATGTAATCATAGTCATTATAAACCTTGGTCGAAGAACTTTTGGATCCCTAAGGATGATCCATCAGAGGGGAGGTTGACTCTCACGATTGAGCATCCCGATGGGAATGAATATGAAATCAGAACAATTCCATCAGAGGGGAGGTTGACTCTCACGATTAAGCATCCCGATGGGAATGAATCTGAATAGTCACAGTTCATTTTTCTCGGGATGAAGGTAAATTGTTGATTAACGTATGATGAGATTTGATCTTAGTCGTGGATTATGTGGGTCCCAATCATAGTAGGTAGAATGGAAGTTAAAGGGACGTATAACCTTCATGTAGGTAGATATTCCAATGTAATCATAGTCATTGTAAACCCTAGTCTGATAATCGTTGGATCCTTAAGGTTGATCCATCAAAACAACTCCATCAAAGAGGAGGCCGACTCTAGCGATTGAGCATCCTGATGGGAATGAATATGAATAGTCACAGGTCATTTTTCTAAGGCTGAGAAGGATGTTAACCATCTAATTGGGGGTGTCTAATTCCTTAATCACCATAGAAAACCTTGTGGAGGATTTTTGTAGTTAATTGCAAGAGTTAATATAATATGTGTTGTGATAAGAGAAGTCTTCAGATAGGCATTAATGAACCTAAATACTCATGTTGATTGTTCAAGAAGAGGAAAATCAAACATTCCACTAACCTAATTGGTGTTTAAGGGGTCGAGTGTGTTACATGTATTAACCACCCTCATCTTTTTTGGCCAATTTGGCCTCAACCTTGAATTCATTAGTCAACATTCCAACATACTATAATTTTGCATTTTATGCCCTTTTCATCTTCATGTAGACTACTCTATATTCCATCCAATTTTTCACCCATATGTAACTTCAACTAGACCATCAATCATTTCCTATAATTACCATGAATACCCTTCCATTTTCAAATGGTCTTCTTTCCATTTCATTCCCTTTGGAAACAACACCAAGCATAGATATGTTTTCCTTCTTATGTTTTCTTACTATTCCCACTTTGGAATTGCTACTCTTATTATATTCTTCCTTGATTATTATCCCTTTGCACACTTGGAATGCACTCAACATTCCCTACATGCATCAAAAATTCTCATTCATTCTTGTCATCATTCACTGAGAGCTGCAATATATTCCAACTAGATTAGCATCTATATTATGGCACTTTTTTCCATTATCTTCATATGTCTTTGTTCTATTATGAAATCCACTTCAAATTATAGGATAAATATTTGAATTATGATTGTATATTTCCATAACCAATATGCACATAATGTACAACTTTATTTCTCCATTGGCACCCTTTAGAGTGAATGATCCTTAATTCTTTCATCCACTGAATTCTTTACCCATGTTTCATGCTTTCACTCTACAACCTGATATCACAAGTGGATGTAATACTCTAAATTCTCCTAAGATAGTTGTTGGTTCCTAGCTTGCAACTCATATAAGTATTCATATATTTTCCCATAGAGATTATGCACCCATTCCACGAGCAACACATAACTTCATTTATTGCAATCATGCATTGCAACCATCATTACTCACTTGTCCTTTAGATTCAAGGTTATAAAAAACAACTTATCTTGTTATGCATATTTATGGAATTCTTCACCCATTGGATTGCTCCATGATTCTTGTCCCTATCATGGTTACTTTATTATACATAATAATTAGTTGCAATGGTCATAATCCTCACATCTTTTCTCTTCATGTAGGTATCTTATATACCCTTGCCAAATATTCTCCTGTGACATAGAATATTCAGACCTGATAACCAAGAGCTCTTATGGATATTCATACATGTCATCATTTCTTTTCTTCATACAGTAGTCAGCTACAATGAAAAAATCATTGTCTATCTCTTCCTATGTAATCTAAATTACACTTATCAATTACAAAAGATACAATATTATATGTCTTCTTCTTTTTCTCAAAACACCACTTTATGGTTTCTTAATTATTCATTAATGAACTTAAAATTAAATCTGAAACATAAACAATAGTCATTCATGGAATTTGATATTTTTGTTAACATACCATGACATAACACCCTATCCTGGAGTGTTTTTATTCACTAACAACACCACCTCATTGGTAATTACTCATCCATTTTTTTTAATTTTCGTGCTTTTTCACCTCCAATTGTGCCTCCTTACCATTGCAAATTCATCATCATGAAATATATACAACCTTCTCTACTCAATTTTCATTTATGGTATACACATATTTTGTAATGTCCCCGGCCACCCATGTCGATCCACGCTACACGAGAGAACGCTTTCGTTCTCTCACTGCGGAACATATTGTAACATACCTAGCATCCAACTGAGTTATGCCACGTAAATTTTTCGAACTACATGCAGTTAAAACATACACACAACACTCTTGTGGAACTTTATATATAAAACATAGCAAACAAATACATTACGCAAATGCACGAATTCATGCTGAAATAAAAGTAAACTTATACATGCAACATATACAATCAACACCCATAAATATAAAGACGGTTATAACCACACATAGAATAAACCCATAAAATAAACACATAAATAACAATCCAGCATGTAAATTTATCACACAGTTGACACTTATCTTGGTAAGTATATCACCAACTGCGTGCAGACCTTCCACGAACCTCCTAGCCTTAGACCACACTACTCATCACTCTCAGCAGTGGGTCACCCCCGAGATGGGACTAAACTCCACCTGGGTAAAGGGATTCCTAACCAGACTAATGGATCATAGACAACAAGACATGATCAGTCACAGGTGCTTATTTAAACTAATAGCCTACAGTCCCTCATTCCCCACATGCTTGTCCCACCCCAGGAAGTGTGCCCCTTCTCTGCTCAACATTCCTTCGGCTTCCCCACTTCCTTTCTGGGCTTCAGCAACAGGTCGGACAGGAAGTCTTAGAGCTTTGTAGTTGTAGTTTATCACCTTCAGGAAAACAATTCCCAACAATTCTCTCACCCAAAGAGAAATTTATCATGGGCCTAACAACCTGCCTCTTCAATCTCCCATGGGCCTAACAACCTGCTTCTTCAGTCTAACTCCCAAGCTAACCAGCTACCTAAACAACTATGGGTGTGGATCCAATTTCAGGTACAATGACATGAAGGTACAGAGGATAGCTCAATGGTTATGTGAATGATGATGGAATAATGTTGAATGATGGCAAGAATGATGGGAAATGAACTAAGTCCAAACAATATGTATGCATGTCCCCAACTTGACACTTGTCATGTTGGGAGCTACTTTGGCCCACTTGTCCCCAACTTTAGAACTTAGGATAAAATAATTATTCATAATTTATGATTTAATAAATATTAATATAATATTCCTTTTTGGCTTAAGCTCCCTAGCTTATCCCTTTTCCTTAAATTTTAGCCCCACCCTTTCCCTAACTAGTGGAGTTTAGTCCCTCATATCTTTTATCGTAGTCGATTTGTGAACAGCGATGTATTTTATATTAATTATGAGACATATACAAAAATAGATGCACTGGCCTTTAACATCTAGGCCCTCCATCCTAATCAAAACATAAGCATCCTAACTTATAATAACTAGCTCACTAGCCTATAAAACACAGCATATAAACAAAGGCTCCCTGGTCTCAACATCGTGCACAATTAAGTTGTTGCACGCAGTATCCTGGACTGTGCACACTTACTCATTTTACTATGCAATACATGCGCACATTATGCCATGAAATGTGCATACAAAATGATATCAAACAGCTCACTGGCTTAAGTACATTTGCATTTATATTTACAATTGGGTTCGGTCGAGGGATATTACAATCCCCTCCCCATATTTATGCATTGTTCTCAGTGCATCATATACACATATACAACAAAATCTCCAAAATCTTCAAAAAGATGGGAGTATTTTTCCCGCATTGCATCTTCATGCTCCCAAGTAGCATCCTCGGGACCGTACAAGGTCCATTGGACCTTTACAAGCCCTATGGCTCGATTCTAGAGCTGTTTGATTTTTTGGTCCAAAATGCGTACTGGTTGCACTTGAAAAGCATCTCCTTGTTCCACCTGAATCACATTCCAATCAATAACATGATTAGCATTAGGTATATATTTCTTGAGAAATGATACATGGAATACATTATGAATAGACATAGATGCAAGTAATGCAATCATATAAGCTATTGGACCAATCCTCTCTAGGATTTCAAATGGCCCACAATAGCAAGCTGCCAACTTTGAACAATTTCCCAACTTTAGGGAGCTTATGTTGGCTTTCACTTTCAAGAATACATGGTCTCCCACTTTCAATTCTCTGTGAGTTCTTCCTTTATCAGCATATCTTTTCTACCTGTCTTGGGCAACCTTTAAATTTTGTTTTATTTTCAACATTTTCTCCTCCATTTCCCTGAGTAAATCTGGCCCAACCACTGCTCTATCTATTGGGTTATCCCAGCTTACCGATGTGTTGCACTTTCTACCATAAAGTGCCTCAAATGGGCTCATATTTAGAGATGTCTGGTACCCATTGTTATAAGCAAACTCTACCAAGTGTAGGTAGTCTTCCCATTTTGATGGTTTATCCATCACATACATTCTTAACATATCCTCAATCACTTGATTCACCCTTTATGTTTTTCCATCTGATTCTGGATGATAAGTTGTACTAAAATTCAAATTTGTTCCAAATCCATTAAATAATCCCTTCCAAAATTTAGAGGTAAATTTTGGATCTCTGTCAGACACAATTGTCTTGGGTATGCCATGTAATCTAGCAATTTCTCTCATATAAACATCAGCAATGTTGGTTGCCTTGTGAGTGAGCTTAACTAGAATAAAATGGGCAGCCTTAGTAAGCTTATCCACCACTACCATGATAGAATCAGGTTGCTTGTTTGTTCTGGGAAGTTTGTTAATGAAATACATGGTTACAATTTCCCGTTTCCCCTCAGGAATGGGCAATGGATGTAGAAAACTAGTTGGGTGTCTATGCTCAGCCTTTACCCTTTGACATTCCAAACATTTGGAAATAATATCAACAACTTCTTTCTTCATGCTTGGCCAATAATATTGGCTCTTGACAGCTGCAATAGTTTTCTGATAACCTGGTTGCCCAGCATAAGGTACATTATGCATTTCTCCCAATATTAGATTTTTCAATTCCTAGGAATTTGGTACATAAATTATGCCCCTGTACATGAGAATTTCATCATTATCTAGCTTGTAATCTTCCATTTTCTGCTACAAATTACCTTGTTGTAATGTTGCCACTAATTCCTTGTAATGCAAATCTAAATTTGCAACCTCTAAAATTTTGTGCTTCAAATCTGATCGGTACAAGCTAATGGTTGTAGCATGCAATTCATGTACTCTTCTATTGAGTGAATCAGCCACTTTGTTCTCTTTCCCTTTGATATGCTTTATATCAAGGTCATATTCACTTAAAAACTCTAACCATCTGTTTTTCCTAGCATTTAGAGTTGGTTGATCAAATAAATATTTCAGATCATTATGGTTTGTTCTCAGTTCAAACCTTTTCCCCATGAGGTAGTGTATCCATTTCCTCAAGGCATGCACTATGGCTGCCTACTCCAAATCATGAGTGGCATAGTTTCTTTCATGCTCCTTCAACTTCCTTGATTCATAACATATAACAAACCCATTTTGACTAAGTACTCCACCAAGTCCTTCTTTACATGCATTTGTGCATACAATGAAGTCTTCATTTGGGTCTGCAATCCTTAATATTGGAGCACTTGTTAATAATTGTTTCAAGTGTTGGAAACTCTTTTCACAATCCAATGTCCATTGAAACTTCACACCCTTTATTTGCAAGGAAGTGATTGGGTGTGCAATCTTTGAAAATCCTTCAATAAATCTCCTATAGTAGCCTGCAAGGCCCATGAATGATCTGACCTCTGTCACATTATTTACACTAACCATTCTCTAATGGCTTCTATCTTCTCAGGATCCACTGATATCCCATCCTTTGAAGTGATATGTCTCAAATAATGAATTTTCCTTTGATAAAATGAGCACTTGCACAATTTGGCATACAATTGATGTTTTCTTAACACTTGTAATACCATCCTCAAGTGTTGTTCATGTTCTTCCTCTGACTTAGAATATTTAATAATGTCATCCATAAATACAATGACAAACTTGTCTAAATATTCTTGGAAAACACCATGCATTAAGCACATGAAAACAGTTGGTGCATTTGACAACCCAAATGGCACCACTGTGAACTCATAATGGCCATACCTTGTCCTGAAGGCGGTCTTGCTGATATATTCCTCCTTAATCCTTACCTGATGGTATCCTAACCTGAGATATATCTTTGAAAATATCTTTGCATCCTTCAATTGATCAAAAATATCATCAATCCTTGGCAGAGGATACTTGTTCTTTACAATTACTTTATTCAACTGTCTGAAATCAATGCACAATCTTAATGTCCCATCTTTCTTATTCATGAACAAGACTGGGGAACCCCAAGGTGACACACTTGGGCGTATATACCCCTTCCTCAGAAGTTCTTCAAGTTGCATTTGCAACTCCTTCAGCTCCGGTGTACTCATTCTGTAAGGAGTCTTTGACACTGGAGCTGCCCCAGGCATTAAATTTATAGAGAAATCAATATCTCTCTTTGAGGGTAGTCCTGGTACCTCCTTGAACACATCTTCAAAATATTCTAGGACTACATGATCTTCCAAATTTGGCACCTTATCTTTAGGTGTCTCTTCCATATGTGCTGCAAATATTTGACACCCTTTTCTGTAACATTTCTTCGGCTGCAATGCTGGAATTTCTCTTATGGTTACTACCATGGGAATTCCCTGCACTTTCCTTAGGTTCCCTTCCTCATATAAGAAAGTAAATGCCTTGTTATGACAGTCTAGGAGAGCATGATGTTGGTCCAACTAATCCATACCAATTATACAATCATAGGAACCTAAAGGCAAGATGTTTAAATCTACACTGGTGTTTAGTGCATTCATGTCCATAAGACATGACTTAACCATCTCAATAAATTTTCTTTTGGTTCCGGTAGCCAGTTGCACCAACCAAGATTTTCCATGATTTATTCTTGGAAAATGCAAAGTTTACACCATCTTAGGATCTATATAACTATGACTAGATCCTGAATAAATTAAAATAGCAATGGTTTGGTTGTTGATCATACCTTCCACTTCAATCATATGTGACTGATACTCTGTTTGTTTATTGTCCAGGGCTGCATAGATCCTTGGTACATTTTTGCCCATGTCCTCCATTGTTTCAACTTGTTGTACATTATGAACAGTCCTCCCTTTTTCACCTCTGTGAGGACAATCTCTGAACATATGATCTCCTTTACAACCCCAACATTGAATAGGTGGTTGCCTTGGCCTTTGACCCCCTATCTCAATCATTATTGGTTCTCTAGGAGTTGGTTGTCCCTGAGGATTATTCCTAAAGAATGGTGGCTTAGCTCCCTTCTTCCTTTGATCCATCTTGAACTTCTTTTGTCTTCCCAATATTTTTGGAAAGTTGGCCTTGTTTTTTGCTGATCATATAGGCATTTAGCTCATCTTATGGTCTCCTCCAATGTCTTGGAATCATCATACTATACTTTGTCACTAATGAATGATGGAAATCCACTCAAATACCTTTGAATCTTAATTGTCTCATCCTTAATGAAAGAAACATACTTCATCAGTTCTAAAAACCTTCTCTCATATTCATCTATTGTCATACTCGCAAGCTTGAGTTCAAAGAACTCTTTCATTTTCTTGTCATAGTATCTCTTAGTCAAGTATTTCTTCTCAAAATACTTATTGAATTCCCTCCAAGTAACACTTTTTTCTTTAATTTTTTGCATCTGCACAAGCTGATCCCACCACATGGATTCATTTCCCTTGAGTTGATAGATGGCAATTCTACCTTCTGCATGAGAAGAATAATTATGTAATTGAAAATACTTTCTCATGCCCAATAACCATGTCTCTGCATCTTCATCCTTCTTGTGCTCTCCATCAAAGGTTGGAGGTTTGATTTTGTTCATTTATCCTCGTAGCTCATCCACCCCATACCTCCTATGCTTTTTGACAGGGGATGGACTTGAGATATTATGTTCCCTCTTATTGGAATGCTTCGGGGAGTGATGGTGATGTCTGGTAACACTTATGGTTCTTATTTTCTCATCAGGAGGCCTGTGACTTCTAGATTTTCTTGAGCCACTCTCCTTATCCAATTTCTTTTCTATTATGTTCAATCTCTACATTAACTTCATGTTGAATTCATAATGCTGCTCCTTAGCTCTCATAAGCCTTTCATTAACAGCTTTATGGCTTTGGACATCCTTCTGTAAATTTCTAATGGTCTCTACCATATTCATGTTTTCATCCCTTCCTTCTCCATGTCCATTGGAGTTTGTTCCTTCAATGCCCAAATGGACATCCATCCCTCTGATTTCATCTTCCTGGATGTAATTCCCATGTGCCTCCTCCATTACTCTGGACTCTATGTTGATCTTGATATGATCTAGTTGTTGTTAATTCCTCCACTGTTTGTGTTGTAACTTCCTCATAAAAGCTCTATTTGACGAACGGTTTACACCATTAGAAAGCTCTCTCTGATCTCTTTTATTTAAGATACAAAGACAGAGTGTACCTTGGTACACTCTGTTCTCATGGTTTTTGAGTTGTTAAAAACGCTCTTAAGGGACTCAAAAACACGCTGCAAAAACATGACGTTCAAACAGTGTAAAATGTCACGGAAATTCATTGGTTTTCCACTGTTGTTTGCCCTCCAAATGAATTTGTGTGCACAATTTTCAACCTATACACCCATATTTACCATGCGTAGCTACACCACAAGGCAAATCATGCTTTGTGCACCTATATCCACTGTGCATCACTTCTTTGTCGCTCCACTAACTTGCGCGCACTACTTTTGTGTCGTGCGGCAATATCCACCACGAACAGTTTTGGTTCTTGCACTATTACACGTTGCACGCAATTTTTGTATCACGTGATGATATTCTGCGTGTAATCCACTCTACATGATACATCATGCCAAAGTTTAGTATACCCCCACCGTGCACCAATACTCTGCGCGCACCATTAACTAAATTGTCACACCGCAACATATACCCATATTGTGTGTGCACCAACAAAACTCCTTTGCGCTTTTCCAACACTACGCACACCACGCGCGTCATTATTATGTGTGTGCACACTACACAATTCTAAATTTAGTGTGCACTCCTGTACACCAACATTTTTCCGTGTGGCATCAATATTTAGCGTGCACACCCGCACACTAACATTTTCCCGCATGGCACCAAAATTTAGTGCGCACAGCTGCACACTAACATTTTTCCACGCGGAACCAAAAATTAGTGCACACACCCGCACACTAACATTTTTCCGCGTGTCACCAAAATTTAGTGTGCACACCTGCACACCAACATTTTTCCACTGCATAAATTGGGACTTTTGGCTTAACTTTTTCCCCAATTTACCATCAACATTCTGCAACTATAAAATTTGTTCCATTTCACCCCGATAACACCAGTTCAAATTATGCAACAAAAAATCATTGTGGGTTGACATTTCTAGAACGAATTTATCCAAAATCACGTCACGAATTGAGAATTTTAATTACTAATCTCACTCCAACTATTATGGCTTCTCTGTAACTTCAAATTCAACCAATTCCATGTTCGAATTTTCTAGAACAAATATTAAAACAATAATATCTCACCACTTGGCCGAATTTCTCCATTTTCTCATGAATTTAACAACAGAAATTGGGGCTTTTCGCCAATTCTGCCCAATTGTTGTTACTTTTTACCATAGACACTCTACAAACCAAAATTTGGCCACTTCGAAATAAATCCTCTGTGAAATTTCGCTTCAAATCAACTTTCTTGGCCCATCCAGGCTCAGTGTTGAAAACTGAAGCTCTAATACCATGTTGTAACGTCTACGGCCACCCATGTTGGGCCACACTACACAAGAGAACGCTTGCGTTCTCTCACTGCAGAACATATTGTAACATACCCAGCATCCAACTGAGCTATGCCACATAAATTTTTCGAACTGCATGCATTTAAAACATAGACACATAATACTCTTGCGGAACTTTATATATATAATGCAACATAAAAATACATTACGTAAATGCACGAATTCATGCTAAAATAATAGTAAACTTATACATGCATCATATACCAGCAACACCCATAAATACAAAGACGATTATAACCACACATAAAATAAACCCATAAAATAGACACATAAATAACAATGCAACATGTAAATTTATCACATAGTTGACACTTATCTTGGTAAGAATATCACCAACTATGTGCAGACTTTCCATGAACCTCCCAGCCTTAAAACACACTACTCATCACTCTTAGCAGTGGGTCACCCCCGAGCTGGGACTAAACTCCACCCGGGTAAAGGGATTCCTAGCTAGGCTAATGGCTCATAGACAAAAGGACATGCTCTTTCACAGGTGCTTATTCAAACTAACAGCCTATAGTCCGTCATTCCCCACATGCCTTTCCCACCCCAGGAAGTGTGCCCCTTCTCTGTTCAACAGTCCTTCGGATTCCCTACTTCCTTTCTTGGCTTCAGCAACAAGCCAAATAGGAAGTCTTAGAGCTTTGTAGCTATAGTTTAGCACCTTCAAGAAAACAATTCCCAACGATTCTCTCACCCAGAGAGAAATTTCTCACGGTCCTGACAACCCACCTCTTCAATCTCCCATGGGCCTGACAACCTGCTTCTTCAATCCATCTCCCAAGCTAACCAGCTACCCAAATAACTATGGGTGTGGATCCAATTTCAGGTATAGTGACATGAAGGTACGGAGGATAGCTCAATGGTTGTGTGAATGATGATGGAATAATGTTGAATGATGGCAAGAATGATGGGAAATGAGCTAAGTCCAAACAATATGTATGCATGTCCCCAAATTGACACTTGTCATGTTGGGAGCTACTTTGGCCCACTTGTCTCCAACTTTAGAACTTAGGATAAAATAATTATCCATACTTTATGATTTAAGAAATATTAATATAATATTTATTTTTGGCTTAAGCTCCCTAGCTTAGCCCTTTTCCTTAACGTTTTCCCCCACCCTTTCCCTAACTAGTGAATTTTAGTCCCCCATCACTTTTATCGTGGTCGATCTGCACACATCGATGTATTTTATATTAATTATGAGACATATACAAAAATAGGTGCACTGGCCTTTAACATCTAGGCCCTCCGGCCTAATCAAAACATAAGCATCCTAGGTTATAATAACTAGCTCACCAACCTATAAAACACAGCATATACACAAAGGCTCCCTGGCCTCAACATCACGAGCACTTAAGTTGTTGTGCGCGGTATCCTGGACTATGCACACTTCCTCATTTTACTGCGCAGTACATGCGCACACTATGCCATGAAATGTGAATACAAAATGATATCAAACAGCTCACCAGCTTAAGTACATTTGCATTTACATTTACAATTGGGTTCGGTCGATGGATATTACATCTTTCATCTAGAAGGCTTTTTCCAAAAGTAATATTGTTTTGGAAATCTTCCACATTGGACAGTAGCCTTGCTCACTTAGGCCTAGATATCATGTTCCTACAAATTTATAAATAAACCCAATGTATATTTGGAAATATTGAACCTTCTATCATGTTCTCCTCTGAATTACCTTTCTAATTACCATACTCATGTTCCATTCTGAGCTCTGAGCTAAAAGTTATGACTCTCTGAAATCAGTCATTTTTCCCCTTTTTTACACTTGTCTATAGAAAAAAATATAAGAAGAATTAGAAAAATAATTGTATCAGTAAAAAATAGTACTCATGATAGTGACCTCCACATTGCTAATTTAATTCTCCAATCATTTTCTGCATCAATATGGAATTGGAAACTTTGTCATTTTTTCACTTTATCGAGACTTGAATTTTTATCCAAATTGGTTATCTCCCAAATGGAGCAAAACTAGGAAATCTCTAAAAAAATAAAGTTGTTTGGATTGTTGAGAGAATAGAATGTGGAGTAAATAATTTTTTTCTAGATTTGTCATCTGAGGTCCTTTTTCCTCCTCTGAAAATCTCAAAAATTCCTAAAAATTGGCCCGAAGTAGTGGATTTTTGTCAATTTGTGCATCCCCATTCTAAACGCCTTGCAATTTGGTAAAATGATCTACTTTGAATTTTCATGTATTCTTCCTTGATCCACTGTAAAAAAAAATTATCAGCAAATAGTAGAACCACCATGTTATTCAAAAACCCTTATTTGTCATTTTTGGAAATCTGGAGTAGAATTGGTTAGTGGCCCTAACAGGAACTTTTGTAGTCCTCCTCACTATGAACATAACCCAAAAATTTCACCTCAATCTACACTTTTTTTCTCCTATTATGACCCAAAAACAAATTTGCTTCCAAACTTTTTCTCTTTTTTTATACACCTCTATTTTTGTTGACGTGGGCACCTATGTGCACCTGGCACCCTCAGGGGCATCCATGTCATTAGCTGTTCCATCCTAGATGCCTTGTCACCTTTCATATTTAGCATTTTATTGCTCTTTCTTCTTTTCCCTTTGTTTTTCTTATTTTATTAGTCTATGGACTCTTAGCACCCTAGGTTTTGGGGGAGTTTCATGCATGCGCCACAAATCAATATTGTGTGCATGCCCATGACGATACATTGGGTGGTGTCAGGAAGGATCAACATCAACGTCAGCCAAAGGAATATTACATGTTCCAATCCTATTTTTTATTGCACAAAAGGAATCAAGAAGACCACATGTAGTGAATCTGAACATATCTTTGAGAATTTTTTGTACTTTAGTATTATAACAACCCGAATGATCATGGGAAAATGTATGGATGAGCTAGCAAGTTAGTTATGATTTCCACACTCTAAGAAGATTCGGGGGCTGCATGCGGATACTTAGATCATGTGGATATTTTTTTAACTCGAGAGAGTGGAGTGGAGAAAAGAGGTCGAGTCAGAGGAGAGAGAATAGCAATGTAAAAGAGAGTCATGATTGTAACAAAGAGTCGACTGGAATAAAAAGATAGAGTTCCATGTCCAGTTTTTTCTAAGTCTTGCATGAGTTTGTAATAGAGTTAGAACTATATAGGATTGAAGGAATGAGATTAGAGTGCATGATATAGATCTCTGTAACAACTATTGTATGAGAGTATAACACATGGAATAGAGCTTTGCTATGGGATTTTGTATCTGAATGCAATTGAAGCTAATAAAGGAAATGCATAGTCTTTTCTCTCTAGAATCTCATGTGTGATATGGTTTGAATGTATATCTTCTTTACTTTCTTATGCATAGTTCTTTGTTATTTAGATATGGATGAATGAATTTATTTATGCTTGATAGGTTTCCCTGTATGTACTATCCCTTTGCATCTAACACAAGACTATTGGTCTATGTGATTCCCATGGAATCTTGGGCGAAACCTTCTTCAATTCTAGACTGGCGATTGAATATGCTAATGCCTTGGGGGTTTTATTGGTCAATATTGATGAACCATGGGTGTTAAACCCCCTAGCGAGGAGAGTGGAAACAAAATACAACCAATAAATGGTTTTGTTATCGGGACCTTAAGGTTTTGTATTGCATGATGAAGGGAAAGAATGAGGTGGAATCCATCTTAAGAGGAAATACAAGACTAGTTTCCTGAGAAGGAAGAGGATTTTGCACGATGTGAGACTAAGAACCTAATAACCAATGTCAAATGTTGGAAACAGAGGTATATCTACATAGATTTGCATGAATTTTTCTTTTCTTAGTTTCCTTGTTTGTTGTATGAATGGTTGAAGAGGGAAAATACCATTAACACTACTCTTGGAGCCTAACAACAACTGGTATGGGACCAAAGTACAGTCAATAGACTAAAATATATGGATAATAAGTGGGATCAAGAAATTGAATTTTGGTCTGATTAGGTGAAGGAAGGATACATCATTGATTTATCCATTGCATATAGTGATTCTTTCAGTGAGGTTGAAAGAAAATTTGTGGACAGCCCTGGAAAGAGACTCTTGAAAGAGATTCCCTAGTGGATCAAGATGTTGTTTGTAGAAAAGGGGTTGATATGCATGGAGCCTGATAGGATGACCAAGTAGACTACCTCAGGTAAAGGATGGGGATGGAAATAAGGGGGAAAGAGAGAGAAAATGGATGCAGTGGAAACGATCCAGAAGATGATGAGCTGAGGTGAGAGAAGAACCGAACTATAATAGTAGAAGAGAGAAAGAGCCCAGAGATATGCAAGAATATTTATCTAAGGAGGAAATTTGAATAGAGGAGTGGAAAGAAGACAATATGGGGTGTAGGAAAAGGGATCAGACCCATAATGAAGATAAAGGAGACCACGCTAGGAGGATGTGCAAAAGATAGTGTTGTGTTAGAGAGGACAATGTAGGAAGATAGATCATAGAAGAGACATGGCATTAAGTGTAGGGTATCAAGTGAGGATAATAGGAGTAGTGGTAGTAGGGTCAAAGAAGATGTCATATCCCCTTGATTATTAATATATGTATTCACATCAAAGGAATATGAGGCACATATTAATAGCGTTAACGTGGTAAGAAGGGGAGGAGGCTTTAGATATTGTGAATGGACTTGCACGACTATAGGTGGGAATCTCATTGGAATCCCTCACCCAAGATAATGAGAGAAGTTGGAGGAACCCCCTCTTTGAACCACTCCCCTTGCGCATTTGTAGCCAAGAATAAAGAAGTGAAGAAAGTGCATAGATAGGAGTAGAAGAAGAAAGGAGAAGAGAAAATACAAGTGAAGTAGAAGTTAAAATCAACAATAATTTGCAAGGAAGAGTTTTGGTATCAGTATATGTATCACCAACAACTAGTAGTCAGTCAAGAGGAGAAAGCACTAGGTTGAGTATGGAGAATCAGGACAGAAATTTGAGGCTACCCCTATTCTATGGGATGGGTAAAGATGATGCAGAGTAGCATTGGTTTACATGTGAAGCTATATGGTATATGAATAGAATCATGGATGAAGCGTCTAAGATAGCACAGCTAGAGACCACCTTTAGAGATAGAGATCTGACATGGTATATGAAGTACAAATAAACTATGCCAATAGGACAAACTAGGTCCCTGACAAAGATTAAGAGAGATCTACTTAGGGAGTTCCAAAATCACAGTGTATCATGGAGATAAAAGATATCAAGCAGCAGGTTGGAGAAACCATATGGGACTATGACCAATGGTTTAATATATTGTTGGACAGACTCACATTTTAGATCCAAGACATCCATCATAGAGAGTGGTTTATAGCAGGACTTCAACCCCACATTCGAGAATCTCTCACCCAACAGAAGGTAACGACTCACGTGGAGACCCTGGATATTGCGATGTCCCTAGAAGCTACACCAATAGGTGTTGGGACATCAGCAGGGTTAGCGCAGGTGCAATTCTAGCTCGTAAATCTCCCAATGTAGTTATAAGATACAACTAAGGATAAGGTGGTGTGCATGTTGATGTATTAGCATCGAATAGGTACTTCCACATAGGATCTGTGTCTAGCATTTGGAAGTTGTCTTTGTGACCTCTCATAAAACTTTAGGAAGTTCACTTTATGAGTCATTAATCAAAGTGAATGTCCTTTTAATTAATTGATTTAAATGCCTAAATTTACGTGGCATTGGTAACTTAAGTGAGGTTTAATTAAGTCCTAGTTGTTATATATAAAGTGAACGTGAGATTAGATCTTAGGCGTTGATCACTTTGGATAAGATCTAGGGTTTTGGACTTAGGGTTAACTCAATGTTATAAAAGGAAGCCTAAATATGACAATGTAGTTACAAGATACGACTAAGGATAAGGTGGTGTGTGTGTTGATGTATTAGCATCGAATAGGTACTTCCACATAGGCTCTATGTCTAGCATGTGGAAGTCATCCTTGTAACCTCTCATAAAACTTTAGGAAGTTCACTTTATGAGTCATTAATTAAAGTGAATGTCCTTTTAATTAATTGATTTAAATGCCTAAATTTACTTGGCATTGGTAACTTAAGTGAGGTTTAATTAAGTCCTAGTTGTTATATATAAAGTGAACATGAGATTATATGTTAAGAACCAAATATCAATAAAGCATATAAAAACCTCAGAAAAAGTACTCAACGCCTTGAAAAAGAGATAATTTCAGGTAATAAGCCTCTTCGAGGGGGCAACCTCCTTTTACCCCACTTAAATTTTCAAGTACAAGATGATTCAAAATCAAAATGTCTCCTTGGTATATATAGGAGACTAGGAGGTATAATTACAACTAATGGCCTAAAGCCGACATAAATAAAATAGTGTTACTAATATAATATGCCCCAATTAAGGGGTAATGAGCCAATATTAGGTCTTAACATGCCCCTCCCCTTGAGACAAGTGTTGTCCACAACGCTTGAGTAACTCTGGATGCTTCTGTATAAAAGACTCATCTTCCCAAGTGGAATCTTCAGCCAATAGTTTCCTCCATTTAATGAGATACTCTGAAAT
>JASDQU010688581.1:33548-45718 GCA_032191745.1 Picea mariana
TCGATGGAGCTTCCAAAGGTAATCCTAGCTCACTTGGGGCAGGAGGGGTCTTCATAAATGATTCTAGTAATATTCTACTCATCTTTGCATCACATTTGGGCCAAAACACAACCAATACAATGGAGCTCTATGGTTTGGTGAAAGGCCTGAAACTAGCACATTGATATTGCTTCAACATTATTATAATGGAGGGAGAATCCTCAATCATTATTCAAGCACCAAGGTAAATTCAGTGTGGAGCAAATCCTAATTCGGTATCCAACAATGCACACATTTATGCAAAATATTAGCATATTTCAGAGCTAGTGGGTCTCATCCCTAATATCATCCCCTCCCATGTTCATCACAAGGTTAATGGTCTAGTAGATCGTCTATCCAATGGAGTGAGAATGCATACATAAGATATTGAGTTACCTTGAAACAAAGGTATTCTAGATGAGCTCTGTAAAGAATTCTGAGAGCTCAACAACTTAGACAATTACTACCTAGATGGGGTTTTTTTGAAGTCAACACACATGATTAGATTCCTAACCATCTTCTATACCAAACCTCCCAAACTAAGTCARCTTTGTTTATTKTCTTTTTTAACTTTAGGTTATTGACATTTCTTTTTTTTTAGCCATGTATTGTTGATGGATTTTTTGTTTTTATTGTTGGTTTACATTCCATTGGGAACAAATGACATAATTATGATAACTAGTTACAATATTGATATGACAGAGAAAACAAGAATACTATTTTTTTATTCTTTGTGGCGTGATTTCCAACCTGGAAAGCCAAAAAAAAGATTCTATACTTTTTTTTAATAGAAATATCTCTAACTTACTAAATTTAATTTAAAATGAACATTATTTTTATAATTATTAAAATAATATTAGATTCCCTCAAATGTTTATAATGTTTTTTTATCATTAGAATTTGTTTTGGTAACATGGTTGTGGCTTCTTTATATATTAACCTCATTATTATGAATATGTACCTTCCATCTTTTAAGGCTTCCACTAATTTTTTTTTTTTTTTTTTAACAAGAAGGAGTATGGATTTCTATTAGAGTTTGGCCAAAATGCCTTTCACCGATTACATTAGGTCGGGCATAGCCCTTAAACTTTCGTCCACTAACTTATCATAGACCCCAAAATTTGGGAGACCATAGATTTTACTCAAGAATAGCGAGTCTATCTCCGTTATTTTCCCTATCTTAAAAAGACATACATACTGATTCAGTAAAATGCAGATAAACATAGCAAAATTATGGTATGGAATCCCACTCTTCACTTCCATATATTAAGAGGAAGCCTGCGGGAAGTGGAACTGCCATGTTGGCTTCCAAATCAGCATCCTTATTATTTTCCCTCAGAGCATGAAGAAAGGTTGCGGTCCGGAAAGATTTCACCAGGATTCTGATTCTTGAAATTACTCTTGCCAATCTGATATCTGCTGGAGAGGAATCCTCCACTAAAGCTTTGACAATGGACTGAGAGTCTCCAATGATACTGACATCTGTAATACCAATAGCCTTTTCTTGTTTGAGACCTTGCAGAAGTGCCAAGGCCTCAGCTTGCATGCTAGTAGACTGCCCTAATCCCCAAGCGAACTTTGACACAATTGTGCCCTCTTTATTTTTTATAATTCCTCCTGCCCCAGCCAGTCTGGGGTTGCCTTTCGCTACCCCATCAAAAAACAAAGAGCATCTGGATTGCTTGAGGAGCAGATCAGATAGATCATTCTCCTTTCCTCTGAATTGCCACTCTTTTATGTCCTTGTGCTGCCTTATCTCGCCAAAGAATTGGAGATCCAACAAGGCACCCCATTCTAAGTCTTGTTGGCTTAGGTTCAAGTTCGGAAAATGTTCCCCCAGACTTCCTTTCCATAGACTTTTTATTTTAATGATGATGAACTGCGAGTTTAAGCTTTCATCTCTGAAAACTCTTCTATTACGCTCAAGCCAAATTTTCCAGCAAACAAATTTCGGCAAGGAGAGCCATGCAGCTTTAAAATTTTCATTCTTTGGGAGCGTATCTGGATAAAGATTTCTCCAATTTGCAAATAGATATGTGATAGAGATGGGTAAGATGAATTCAGTTTTCCAATAGCTCAGAAGGCCTTGCCAAATTTCTCTTGAAAATTTGCAGTCTAGTATAATGTGCTAGGCGTTCTCCTCACTGTCACAGCATAAATGGCATCGAGAGGGACCTTGGAACCCTTTCTTCTTCAATCTGTCAGTTGTTAAAATCCCTCTGTGACATAACAACCAACAAAACGAGTCAACCTTTGGCATGGATTTGGAATTCCAGAGCCCTTTCCAAACAGCAGGATCCGGAGGGACGTGAGGGTGATTTTGAAGGATTTTAAATCCTTGCGCAATAGTGTACAGCCCTGGGGCAACTCCCCAATCGTGGGCATCCTTCTTTCCCACATGCAGAGGCGCCTTACCATTTAGCAGGGATAGGAAGGATCATGAGCGTGGGTCAGCTCTGGCGGAAAGGGAGGAAGTCTCCAGCGCAGCCAATTGCTGCCTGCCCACTCGGAGATGTCCCAGAGAGTTATGTAGCCTGCGTTTTCCAGCCACAAACAGAGCGCCTGTAGAGAGCAATGAGACGATAGAGGAGGATGCATCATGATGCAGCTGTCCCATATCCAAATTTCTTTTCTGTTGCCTGGAATCCAATACGCTTTGTCTTTGATTAAAGGGGTTGCTTTGTGGCATAGTTTGATCAGATGCGAGCCTATAGTGGGCAGAGAAGTGTCCAGGCATCTCTTCCTCTTCCCCCTGAAATATTTACTCCATAGAGCTCTTTGCGCCCAACCTGGGTGTGGTCCAATGATCCTCCAGAAGATCTTGGCTCCCATGGCTATGTTTTGGAGACTGAGGTCTTTGAAGTTGAGGCCTCCTTCAATCTGAGGCTTGCAAATTTTCTCCCAACTTACCAAAGGGATTTTCCTGTCATTATGATTGCCCCCTTTCCAGAAGAACTTATGAATGAAGGCTTCCATTTTTTTGATGATGCCTGAAGGTGCAAGAAAAACAGAGAATTGAAAAATGGGGAGGCTACTGAGAACATATTTGATGAGGACAGTTTTGCCAGCAAGGTTTAACCAAGAGAAACCCCAAGCTTGAATTTTGGCCTTAAATTTGTCCAACAGAGGAATCTAGTCTCTGTTGTAAGCTAGTTTACGAAATATGGGAAGGCACAAATAAGTAAAAGAGGACCAAGAAAGGGAGGCAGAAAATCCAAGGATTCTGGAGATGGCAGAGAGGGTGTAAGCAGAGATATTCCAGCAAAAAGCTTTACATTTACCTTTGTTTAAACAACTGCCTGTAGCTTCACTGTAGTCGTCCAAGACCTCCTTAAATCTTAAAGAAGATTTGGCAGAGGCAGCCCCTAACAAGAGGGTGTCATCCGCAAATAGGGTGTGATTTACATTTTTAACCCCTCTGGCTATATTGAGCCCCAAGATCTCTTGGTCAACCAATTTTTGGTCAAGGTAGAAACTCAGGACAGAAACATGTAGGACGAAGAGAAGCGGAGAGAGGGAGCAACCCTGCCTAAGCCTTCTTGAAGCTTTAAAAAAACCAGCTGCTCTCCCATTCACCAAGGGGGCGATCCAAGGATTGACAATACAGTCACGGATCCAATTTAGAAAGCCCATTCCAAAGCCAAATTTTTTCAAAACTTCCCAAAGAAAGCTAAGGCTGACTCGATCAAAGGCATTTTCTAAATCAAGTTTAATTACCATACCTTTTTCATTGCGAAGATGACTTGAGTGAATCGCCTCTTGCACGAGAATGAAGTTGTCAGCAAGCTGTCTCCCCTTAACAAATCCGCCTTGGTTCTTTGGGATGATGACTGGGAGGATACCTTTCAGCCTGTTGGCAATTACCTTTGTGATTAATTTATATCCAGTATTACAAAGAGAGATGGGCTGGAACCGATTAAAATCTTTAGCACCCTTTTCCTTGGGAATGAGGGCGATAAAAGTTGAATTGGTGCTGCCCCCTATTTTCTGACAATTTTGGGATTTCAAAATCATTTTGTAGAGGTCTTTCTCCACAATCTGCCAGTAGGTTTGTAGGAATCTTGCAGTGAAGCCATCCGGGCCTGGGGCCTTGTCCGACTCCATGTCGGAGAGAGCCTCTTTTATTTCTTGTATGGAGATCTTCGCTTCCAGCTGTTGATTCATTAAAGGGGAGATCCTAGAGGGAACCGCCTCCAAAAACTTAGAGTTTGGGTCGATCACACCCTCTTCTCTGTACAGATTTTGGAAGTGGTTGAAAGCTGCTCTCTTTATGCTCTCAAAGTCTTTGTATGTCGAGTTACCATCCTTGATTTCTGCAATAGAGTTGTAGCTCTTTCTGGCTTGAGCTTGTTTGTGGAAGAAGGTTGTATTTCTGTCTCCCACTTTAAGCCATAAACTCCGAGACTTTTGTCTCCAATGCTCTTCCTCCAAGAGGCACGCTTTATGGAAACTTTGTTGAAGCTCAGCTTCCTTATCCAATACTTCTTTAGTAATTTCAACATCTTCGCTTTGAGCATGATGCTAGGCAAGAATGTCTTGGGCCTGCCTTCTCTCTTTTGAAGGGGAGGGAAGATATTTGGCCCAAGATTTAAGAGCAACTTTCAGCCTTCTAATTTTTTCCTCCCAGATGAAGAAAGGTGAACCTTTCACTGGCATTTTCCAACTGTCCAGAACCAGATTCAAAAATTCAGGTTCCTTGACCCAAAGAGGATTGAACCTGAAGGGAATGGGGCCAAGATCATTGTGGCCCAACATCTCAAGTAAAATGGGCTTATGATAAAAAACACTACATGAGAGAATATGCAATCTAGATTCTAAGCCCAGCAAAAGAAAGGAACTCTGCACCAAACATCTGTCAAGTCTAGTAGCAATGTGACCGGGACCTATTCGTTTATTGGACCAAGTGTACTTACCATTTTCTGGGGGGATATCTAGCAGATCCCAGTCCTACATGAGGTCTTCCACCCACTCCCTTGCAGGGTCCCTTATGATTGTGCCTCCTCGCTTTTCCTCCATGCGCAAGGTAAGATTTAGATCACCTGCAACAATGATGTTTTCTAAGTTTTCTGATTCCGATAGGTGCCTGATGAAGTCCCAACACTCCCTTTTCTCCCCTATATTTGTTGGAACATAGACATTGAAAAGACTAAGTGCTTCCCTCGAGTCCAAAGGTTGGAGCTTCAAAAATAGCCAATGGGTGTTGTGCAGCTCGGTGACCAACCTATACTTGAGAGGGTTCCAAAGAGAGCCCAGGCCCCCAGAGGCTCCCTGTGCTAAAACTGCTTGACTGCTACTTCCTTTCCAGAATTTTTTTCTGATTTGGAGAAACTCATTGTCCTCCATTTTAGTCTCCTGAATCAGAAGAATGTCTGGGGCTTCTCTTCTTATAAGGCTTCTCGTTGCTTCTTCTTTCACTTTGCTCCCAATTCCTCTGCAGTTCCAGGAGATAATCTTCATCATTTATTTTTATGATGAGGGGCTCCCTTGGAGCCTTGCACTTGATTTTTCGTCATCTTCGTATTTTTGTCAAGGAGTTTCTCCAGGGTGGGGTGACTACCCTGAAGCTTAGCTTTATAAGTTTCTTGGTCTCTCTTTTCTCTAGCAGATTTTCGGCCCCTTGCAGATCTTCTGACTGATGTTTGTGTCTCTCCTATTTCTCCATCCTCCTCAGACTCCTCCGTGTCATGCTCCTCCTCGGAGGTTTCTGGTTGCTTATCCTTGTTTCTTGCCGTGGCACTTTCTTCAGGACTTGTTTCTACTGTAGTCATTTTCTTTGGGGGTTGATCCTGCTTAGCTTCTTCCCGAGGAGTCTCTTATGTAGAGCTTAAGAGCTCATACCTATTTCCTTGGCTTTTTGGCTGACGATCATTCTGGGTGGAGGCAGGCTGAGAGCCTTGAGCCCCAGTCCTCTTGTGAGTTGTCTTTGACCTCTTGACTTGATTCCAGCCATCTTCCTTTCCTTTCTCTGCTTCCCCTTTGTTCGGGCACCCTCTTGCAAAATGACCATAGACGTGGCATTTACGGCATTTGAAAGGGAGCTGCTCGTAGTCCAGCACTTGCACATGCGTCCAACTGCCAACCTTTATTTTGATGGCCTCCAGGAGTCCCACCTCTAAGTCCACCTCGACACAGATTCGGGTGCAATCATATTGATCGTTGTTTTTTGCTCTATCGATGAACTTTCCCAAAGCATCACCAATGTGCTTGAGGGAATCCCAGTTCCAGCAGTGCACAGGAAGGTTAGGGAGCCGAACCCAGACAGGGACTGCCGTTGGGACATCCATGGCCGGATCAAAGTCAGGGGTCCATTTATTGAGATAGAGGCCCTGAGGTCCCATGAAATAGGGCCCATTCCTGAAGATCAAGTCTTTGTCCTCCTTTGTATTGAACTCGAACAGAAAGTATCCTCTACCCAGAAAATAAGAGGTGACTTTGTTCTTGATCAGTGGAATCCAGTTCTTAATGACCCAATTTTCTGTCGATTTTGGTGAGGGCCAAAGGCCCGTGAATTGGCCCACCAGGGCCCAATCTGCCAGGGACAAGGTGACCTGGATCGGACCCTCAGGAGGGAGGTTTACCTCAGGAACATCATCGAGCTTTTTGACGAACTTAGTGGCTTCGGACTTCTTCTTTTTGGGCAGCGATGCTAGCAAAGAGGAGAAGGCAGCTTCAGCATCCGGGGGCGTAGCATGTGAGGGCCCAAGGGGTGAGTCTTGGGCCTCCATGGCAACGTCAACCTTACAATCTTATCCCTTCACTTTGCCATGACTCGTCTTCTTGTTGAAGAATGGCGCCCACAGGGCCTGTCACGATTTTCCCTAACTAAACTCGCCCTTCAAAGGAAAGTTCGACCTCTCCCAGCAAACCCTCACCAGCTCTCCCTCACAGAGTCGCCTGTGCGCGATCCACTATAAGACTCCTTTAAATTTGAAGGACATGGGGGTGGGCTTTGATCCACTTATGTGTGCACAGGTCACGATACCATTTAATATGGTATCTCTGGATGCAACCACACAGCTTCCACTAATTTTACGAATAATGAATTTTAAGGTATTTTTGTTTGTTTTATTTATTTGTTTTTAAATGCTTTTTTTATGTATTGATATCTACCTATTGTATTTCAGGTTTAGATATAACTAATCTTTTGAAGACATTTCATCTTCATACCCAAGTTTATTATATAGCTCATCTTTTGAGAGCATTTCATCTTCGTACCCAAGTGGTATATACACACAAGTTTTTTTCTTTGTATTTTTATACTCTACTTCCTCTTTACCTTCTATTATTACTAGAGATAAGTAAGAGGAGCTTCTATGTGCATGATGTGTTTAAATAAATTAGCTTTCAAAACAATATTATAAATGTGAAATTTGATTTAAAAATAAAATAGACAGAAATAATAGAGTGAGGTTTTTCGAAGTATATTGATTAGTACATCAATATTAATATTAGTAGTGCATGGTGAATATTCATAAGGATTATCATATGTCAATTGTATAGACATTTAGTATATCAATATTAGTAGTGTATGGTGAATGTTGGTTGTTTATGTTTATTTTAAGAAAGATAGTAAAAAAACATTTTTATTCATTTTAAAATTATTTTTTTATTAAAAATGTGGTATTATTATTATAATAATTCAAATAATTCAAATTCAATATATGTTATTAAAATTTGTATTTTTTATTTCTAAAATGTTGATTCAATATTTATATATATAAAAATAATATAATATGATAATGATAAAAGTAAAAACAAAATGATATTAAAAAATTATATAATAATATTATATAATATTACAAATAAAATAAAATATTAAAATAAAAACATTAATCATTAGAAATTATAAATAATATAATATTTTTATAATTAGAATTAGAATATAATATAATATGATAATTATTTTTTTAAGTAGAGTTCTAAATTACTATTTATATATAAACAAAATATATAGAGATAATAGTATGGTTAAGAGATAAGTCACATGTTCACCTAATGCAAATAAGCTTGTTAACCTAGTTAGTTGTCAAAAAAATGAAAGAATAATATGTTTATGAATGTATGTATCATTTTGCAAGTTTGATACTTAAAGACCATGATTGCAAAAAATAACTAGAAAATCTAACATACTTATGCATGAACCTAGGGCGCCCCCTAGGGCTGGGCTAAATTTTTCTGGGGTAGAGGAGAAGGTGGTTGGGAAGACAAAGAAGCTCCCTTGTCACCAACAATCTGAAAGACACCGCCGTGTTTTTCACCAACTAGGATGTCATTGTTATGAGAAGATTATTCTGGCATTCCAACACATCCATTCGTTGAGTGAGCTTTCTGAATGTGCCCTCTTGCGGCTTCATATTTTGTGCCATCAAAGTATTTGCATGCCAATAAAGCTCTACAATTATGTGGAATTTTGAATCTATGTTCCTAGTTGCACCTTAGGTCCGGGATGACCCTCCTCACTTTCCTATCAACATCTTTGTCCTCGGTGTGATCTCAAACAGACTGCACCTTTTCCAAAATAGCCATATAATCCCTTACTTTTTGCTAAACTTCAGAATGATAATTCTCAACTGCTTCCTCGATGGCAAGGGTGGCTTTGGTTTTATGCTCAACCTCCTTTCCCTCCTTTCTTTCCCTAGACTCCATGAGGCCCCGAATCTTCAACTCTCGACCCCCCAACTCCTAGCGCACCAAACCACAAACTTCCATTGTTGTAAACCTCTCGAATTCAAAGTAAAGTGAAGGACGATAACACTCACAAAACTTAGAATAGACCTAGAACACTCACCCAAATTTTGAAGCCTCTTCCCATGCATAGACATGATATCCATTTGGTTGAAGTCGTTCGCACCATCAATTTCCATTCAATGGCTCATAATGATCAACTGGTAGAGGAGCCTACGAATTGTACTTCCTCTCAACTTGCGATGTCCTTTGCATACCATGATTGGTAGAGCTCAAATTCATGATCGAAGCAAGAGGGACGGTCTGGAACAAATGAACCCGGGAGATGGCAAAGGGAGAATCATCAAACAAGACCTCCCATGTCACAATATAACACCCCTCATGTTCACCACCTGCCATCTTGTCTTGGCTACGAAAACTATATGTCACCTCATTCGAGTGAAAAATATAATATGATAATAATATAAAACAAAAAAATTAAATATAATGAAAATAAAAAAATACCTGAGATATTGTTATAAATTCACAATATTAATATTAATAATAATTCTAATGGAAAACATAAAATATATTAACAGTTTGATGATGATAAAGCAAAGATGTTTTTTTTGTTTTGTTAGAGTAAAATTAATATTTTTAATTATATTATATTTACATAAAATTATTTAATTCAATTTTTATAGATTAATACATTATAAAGATTAAAAATTAAAAAAATGTTTATTTAGTTTGAAAATCTATAAATATAATTTTAATATTCTAAATTGATATTTAATGATTTTTAAATAAATTGTTTTTTTTTTTAATTTTTTAATATTATAATCTCATTATTATAATATGAAAATAACATATTTAATTTATTATAATCTCATTCCTATAATACGAAAATAACATATTTAATTTACTTATTTTAAGTTTTCCTTTAAATTTCAAGTTATGATAAAAGGTTTTTCATGTTAACTAACTGATATATTAATTTATGGATAAAATTTTAATCATATATCATGTTAATAAATTATAATTATTTATATTTACATAATAAGTATGTAATCATGTATCAAAGTGTGATCAATGATATTCTTTACCTATACAAGATTACCATTAAAAAGAAGGGTAAGGTAGAATATATTATCTTTACTTAAAATTATTTATTATAAAAGATTTATATTTGTTTTTATATTTTATTTTTATTCTTAAGAAATATTTAATTTTAATTTTATAACCATATTAAATTGATGATGACGATGATTAATTTTCATTGAGATTGAATTGGTTTATTTGATCTTAAGAGGGTTTAAGTGATTACTTGTGATTTTTTAGAATTTTGTTTCTGTGCTTGAAAAATATTAAGATAAGCTTTCCAATATCATCATAGTTTTATTGAGTTAAAAGGTTAGGAAGGTTGGTAGTGACAAATATTTTGAAAATGAGATCTAATATGGGTATAAGATGGACAATCTAAGAGAAAGTGTTTTTCATCTTCAACCTTCTTAATGTCACAAAAGTGACACACTCTTTCATCCCATGTGGTTTTAGGAATTGACAAAAGCCCAATTTCACTATGGAGCTTGTGAGAATTTGTTCTTATCTTAACAATGTTTATTTTTTTCTTTACACTTATCAAAACAAATAGATAATTTTGATCTTCTAAATTATGGTTGATTATATCTTTATAATACCTTAATTTTCTTTTTTCCTCTAACTCATTAACCTTATTATAAAGATAACAATTTTTTTTATATTTTTATAATTATTACCAATATAAAATATAAACTTTCTAATTACATTAAACTTATCCATATTAAAATTTATATTAATTTTTTATACAACCTTATTACTCTAATATCTTTTATAATATTTTCAAAACTTATTTTTAAAAATCATATTAATTTCTTTTTAAATTCAAAAAACATTAAAAATGAAAATGAATAATAACTTTGAAAACCTTCAACTTTAAATTTTGTTTTTTCATCATAATTTTCTAACAATAAAATAATTTTCTTTTTAAAAATCATATCATACAACATAATCAAACTAATTTCGTGGAAAAAAAAAACATAATCAAACTAATTATAACCAAGTTTTACTCTTTCGTCGCAAGTTTCTAATTATAAAATAACTTCTAATTCTCTATATTTTCTCGAGAACCTACTTTCGAATCTTAGAACTTTTCAAGAACTTTCATTTATGGTATGGGGAATCGTATACAGTACCATAAAGAGTATATATGTTTTCTAATTTATTAAGTTTCACATGGTTCCATGGTCTAGTGGTGAGGACATTGTACTCTGAATCCAGTAACCCGAGTTCAAATCTCGGTGGAACCTTCTTTGCAGTTTTTTTAATTTATCTTGCAGCTTTGTATTTCGATGCGGGATGAAGTATGATTTCAGCATCATTCGAGTCCCACGTTCTCCTCTCCGAAGGAGTGGCATCGCCTACAAAGTGATTTCTTTCCTTAAAGTATTTAAAGTAAATTAAATTAAATCTAATATGTTCTTAAACAAGTAAATCTAATATGTTGGAAGGTGTTGATGAATATTCTTTCCTTAAACAAGTAAATCTAGTATGTTGGAAGGTGTTCATGAATAAACGAAAAAATAGCCTTCAAAGTTATCCTCTAAGATTTTTAAACAAGATGCTCAAGATAGAACAAACTTCTGACACTTTGAACATACAAGATGCTCATCCTGCCATCTTGTTTAAGAACATATTAGATTTACCACTTTCCTCTACATCACTACTTTCCTCTACAAGAGACTCACCACCAGAGCCAACAATATTCTCTGGTTGTTGCAGGTTTGCCAATTGTTGGGTGACAACCTCGAGTTGTCTTGTATTTTTGTTAATTCCCCTTAAGGTTATTGTCAATTCTTGATTATGGCATGCTTCATGCAGATGCAATTGTGCTAGCAGGCTTTCCAATTCCTCACGAATCCCTTGGTTCTCTTGTTGGAGTTCACAGTGACGAGAAATATCTGTACGTTCCTCCGCCCTTCTAACGTCTCAGTGGAGCGCATAGAGCTATTCTTGTAGCTCCTCCGAAGTACAATTCTGGTAAGAGCAGGGTGCTCTTGACCTTCACCACATGTTGGTGCAGAGGCTCAGGTGCAAAAATATCAAGTAGACGTTGAACATACAGGTCAAGTAGATGTTGAAGACACGATAGATGAAAACAGAAAGAGTTGGGAGAAAATACCAACTGAAATGAAAGTCGAGCGCCCTGAAGAGCCAAGTGAAGATGCTAGGTAAAAACCAGAGCAACCATGAGTGCTGAAGTGAAGTTCCCTTGGAGGCGAAGGATGGCAGAAGAACCCACGAGAAGAAGAGACTTCGCGTAGGATGAAAAACTAGAGGTGATGCCATAAGCATGTGGTTGGTCGTCAGGGATGACAAGTGAGAATTTGCAGGTTTAAAGATGAGTACAAACAATTGGATGGAGGACACAGGGAAAAGGGAGGGAGGCA
>JASDQU010688581.1:56847-77101 GCA_032191745.1 Picea mariana
TCGAGCGGATAAAAGTGGTTATGGGTGGAAGAGGGAGGGAGATTGGAGGGAGAGGGAGAGGGAGAAGATTTTGGGGAGTGGATTTTAGAGGGGGGTTTTGATGTGAGGATTATGGGTTGGGCAGGGGACCAGAGAGCCAGGGTCGAGAGCCATAGCCTTTGCCATTAGTTACTTTCTTTCATACCTATTTCCATCCATATTCTTGGTGTGTTGCATCAACTTCTGGATATTGCTTGTTACTGGGGAAGTTCTTTGCAAAATTTCCATATTCATGACAGGAATTACATTTGAATGGGAGTTGCTCATAGTCTAGTTTATGTATGTGGGTCTAATCATCTAGATTTAGTTTGATAGCTTCCAAAATCCATTTTTCTAGATCTACTTCCACACATATCCTAGCACAAGAATACATGCTAGATTTGGGTTCTTCCCTATCTATGAATTTTCCCAAGGTATCTCCTATACTTTTTAAGACTTCATCGCCCCAACAATGGAAAGGAAGATGGGTGATTCTTACCCATACTGGAACAACAAAGGGTATGTCATTTTTCGGGTCAAAATTCAATGTCCATTTGTTTAAATATAACCCTCTTAGGCCAAAGAAATACGGGCCATTTCTGAAGATGAGATCTCTATATGATTTAAGCTCAAAGCAAAAGATATAGAAACCATTACCACAGAAGAAGTGATTCATGTGTCCTTGAACCAATGGATGCCAGTTCCACTCAATCCAAAGATCTATATGTCGAGGTGAGGTCCATAATCCCATGAACTGGCTTACAAGCGCTCTGGATGCGAAGGAGAGATCCTTTCTTCTTGCTGAGATGTTGGGAATTGAAATTTCTAGGATCTGGTCTAGCTTCTTTACAAACTGAGAGAGTGTGGAGGAGGGGGAGCTTAGTGAACCCACGAGATCCTTGAAGGTGATAACCTCATCAAGAAAATCCAGGCGGGGGCGGTTCTAGATCTGGAACCGTCGAGGGCATGAGGGCCGAGAGCAAAAAGGATGACAATGGGCTAGAGATACAAGTTATAATCGAAATTGATTTTAATTATTAATAATGAAATTTTTTATCATAAAGAAATATAGGCTTTGTATTTTGATTATATAACATAAATTAATTTTAATTATTAATAATGAAAATGTTTATCTATCTAATCAGTATTGTTAAAGTTGATTGTATATACATAAGTTTTATTGTTTACAACCATTGAGTGATGATACTGCAATCAATATTTCAATCCTATAATCTAAAATACTTCATCATTTACATCTTCTAACTATTTCACCCATCAACAAAGTGTAGCTTGATTCTATATGGAAGACACAATTAAAACGAGAACAAAATTGAGCAGACATAATTAAAAGGAGAACAAGATTGAGAACTCAAAGTGTAGCTATGGTTAGTTTTCATCTATTTAGAATGTTTCATTCACTTGACTCCATGTTTATGTTCATGAAATTGGTTTCTTATATTCATTATTATTTTATAATAATATCTTATTCCATAATTTGTTTTTATCATGAATCTATTCAAACCACTTTGATAATTTGAAGTAATTTTTTTAATAGATTACACACTCTATATAAGATTTTATAATAGTCTCATTTTCAGTCCTTGAGGTCTAGAGCAGTTGGTGAGGGAGTGCGTTGTTAAGGCACTCCGTAAGTGAAAGTCACTAGTTCGAAACCCCTGGGGACACCTCAAATCCAACCATGTTAAGGGTTGGTGCAGTCCAAGACGGGTGTAATCCCCGGGTGACTTTGACGGCTTAGATTCCCCTGGGTTGTGGCATCTCAGCCAAGGCAATCCCTCACCAAGTCAAAAAGGTTCAGGATTACCAAAAAAAAATAAAAATTCTCATTTTGATTTTTAATCATCAAAATTAATTTATATTATATAATCAAAACACAAAACCTATACTTCTTGATGATAAACATTTTTATTATTAATAATCAAAATTAATTTCCATCAAATAATCAAAGTTTATTTTTGTCAAAATCATTAGTAAATATGTCAAAACAATAGTAAATATGCCCTTTTTAAGGCAACAAGTGTCCTTATCTAAGAATCCTAAAGGGTGATCTTAAAGGTGCATTCGTTAGCCAACTTTGCTTATTTCTTCTCAAGGCCAAGGCCAAGGTTTTCACCCAAAACAAAGTATATTGTTCAATGGGGCTTAGTCAGATGTAAGATCGTTTTAATTGCAATATCTTCATGGTTCCAATTAACAACATTAATATGAAAACTTCCCTCAAATTACTACGACATTCTCATTCACCCGTTTAAGGGGTATGCTAGTATGTCTTGATGTTTGTGTGGTGTTAGCAAGGAAACCAAAATTTAAATTCAATAGCCCAAGTCTAAATCTTAGTAAAACCTTGTATATTCAATAACCCGAGTCTAAATCTTGGTAAAACCTTCTCTTTGTTTTATTTTAGTTTGATAAAATAGGAAACCATGACAGTATCATGGACTAATTCATCTTTCTCAATGTCTTTTAGAATTTTGAGCTAATCATAAAACTTGCATTGAAAATGTTTTTTGCATCTTTAGAGTTCCATGGTTAGTTGCCTTTTGGTTTGAGATATTTTACAAGGTGAGGGTCATTGACAAGGAAACTATCAACTATCAAAAAAAATAAAATTAAATACAAGTTTTAGATAGTTATCCTCTAGATTTGTTTTGAAGAATTATCCTAGGTTTCTCTAAAGGAAACTATGTGTATTTATTTTTCTTTTTTGAAGTAATGCAAGTATCAAAATTTGCAAGTTGTAGCTCATTTTTGTGATTCATTTGTGTATTTATTCACGAGTTTATACAACTTTTTATTTATGTCCTCCAAGTTCTTAGGCTTGAGCCCTGTCTCTGTGTCCTACAACCGCAATATAAGAAAAGGAGACTCATGCTTCTCCAGAATCGAGGAAACCTTAAGATCCCCAGTTGGACATATGGCTATGTTGGGAAAGTCATATCCACCATCCCCCTCTTATGAATCCTCAATTGATTTGGAGTTGTGTTTCATATCTTTTAGGAACACTTTCTTTAAATCATAACTAGGACCATACATCGATTTTTTTTCTAGCCTCTTTGGTCTCTCGGAACCTCATCCCACCCCCCTCATTTCCCTTTCAAAACAAATCAATATTGACCCAGGAACCAATTTTCCTCACCTTCATTGCCTTCCCTTACTCTCCCAAGATATTCCCCCTGCCCTGCTCCCCCCCCCCTCGCTTGGCCTTTCTCTCCTACCATATATAATCTCATATCCCAAACATGCTACCTTAATCCCCTTGATTTGGGAATAGAAGGAGGTATGGGTTCCTACAAAGAGAAAGGGATTAAAACCTCCCATAGAGGTCAGAAGTATTTTATCTCCCTAGCTCAACAACATGTTCTTTTGAAGTTTTTACAAGCCGAAAAAAAATCTCTCTTTGGGTCCCTTAGAGAATCAACCCCTTGAAACCCCTCCTCATGATCATCCTATATTTAAATTGTAGGGGGATAACCAATCCCTCCTGGAAATTNTCAACAACATGTTCTTTTGAAGTTTGTACAGGCTGAAAAAAAATCTCTCTTTGGGTCCCTTAGAGAATCATCCCCTTGAAATCCCTCCTCATGATCATCCTATATTTAAATTGTAGGGGGATAACCAATCCCTCCTGGAAATTGGCCATAAAGAGGCTAGTTGAAAAACATAAGCCTTTTATTTCTCTGCTTCAAGAAACTATGTTGGATGGAGATAAAGCTTCTAAAACCACATCCCCAACTCTTCCTAGATGGTATTTTTTAGTTTTATATGGTACAATATGCCCAGGAGGAATTTTAATGGGATGGAGGTCCTCAAATATTAAATTACAAAATTCTTGGGCCATACAAGTGGGCATGGGGACCTCTTTCTTCTCAAGAGAGCTCAATATACATTTTCTTTGTATTGATATCTATAGTTCATATTGATATAGGAATGTATTTTAGGATCATACTTTGAATCTCTCTCTCTCTCTCTCTCTCTCATCAAATCTGACCTTGTGATGCTAGGTGGCGACTTAAATTTTACCCTGGGTGCTTGCGAATTTTTGGGGCCAACAACAAATATGGATCCTCTTGTAGAGTTTTTTATACACAAAATGGAGATGGTAGGTCTTATTGACATTCAAACAGCTCGGTACTCCCCAAACTGGAAGCATTTTCATTTTGGGGATGTATGAGTTGCAAAACACCTTGATCTTTTCCTCCTCTCTAATTCTTTCCTTGCATAAAATATGTAGGCTCATCAGTGGGTTTCTTCTAGTGGGGTCTCAAACCATAGTCCAACTATTCTTGACCTAGTTCCATGCCCCAGGAAGCCCTAGTCATTTTAAATTAAACCTAATCTAGTTGGAGGACCTATCCTTTGTTGAATCCATTCGACATTCAGAGATTCCCTTCAACCCTTCCCAAGCAAAGTCCCTCTCTCTCCAATTTCTTGAAACTATAAAAAGAGCCAAGGGAGTTACTATAAACTAGAATAAGGAAAGGAGGTCTCGAGAAGATAAGGGTTTACAGGACATTGAATAAAAGATTAAATCTTGGGGGGGGGGAGAGGAAGGACAAGGGCCTTTATCTAATCAACAAAAAGAATAATTAAAAGATCTTGAAAAGGGAAAAAGACAAAATCTCATAAGCAAGGAAAAGGAGTGGAGAATCAAAAGAAAAGTTTTCTAGCTACATGCTAGAGATGAGAATACAATTTTTTTCCTCAAATTTGTGAATCGAAGGAAATCCATAAACACCATCTAGGCCATTGAAAAACATGATGGTACAAAGGCCGCTTCTTTGGAGGAAAATGCAGAGGTGTGCATGGCTCATTTAAAGCATTTCTTTCAAGAAGAACATTGGGAAACTATTGATGTTATCCTTAAGGTTGCTAGTGTATTCCATTGATTCATAAATCCTAAAGAGAATGAAAAAATTATGGCCAAATTTTCTAAAGAAAAGCCGATGAGAGTGTTGCAAAGATTCCAAAAAGACAAGAGCCTAGGCCCAAATGGACTCACAACATAATTTTTCCTGGGTTGTTTTGATTTTCTAGGGCATGATTTTTTAAGTATGTGTTGTGACAGACACTACAACCCTCCATTTTTCCGTTTGATCTTTCTTTCCTCCCTAGAAAATGGATCCCCTTAACTTTTGATCCTAAGAGAAATCCTCATAAGTCTCCATATCACATCAAGATACTTAGAAAACTCATGTTTTTACTTTAAAAAGTCATCAAGACTTGGTGTTGAAATCCAAATTTGAAATCAACAAAATTTCTTGTAACTTCTATGAACAGTTTGGAGGAGTTTCTTATAACTTCTCCAAACTGTTTGGAGGATTTTCTTATAACTTCTCTAAATAGTTCGGAGGAGTTTCTTCTAACTTCTCTGAACAGTTCGAAGGAGTTACTTCTAACTTCTCTGAATAATTTGGACTAGTTACTTTCTTCTGCCCCAATATGCACACACAAGTTAGAGAAAACTCCTCCGATGTTTTTGGAGGAGTTAACTCTAACTCTGAACACATCAGAGGAGTTCCTCTGATTGCTTATGATATGATTGGAGAACTTTGTCTTTGAACCTCTGACCACACCAACCCCACCTATCACATTTAATGCCAAAAATACCTTTTGGCTATATAAACGAAACAAGGTCAAGTCATTGTTACCGATTGAGATTTGAGTAAGATGGAGACAAAAGGATAAAATGTGTTGTGCTACCCCGTTCAAGCTGGCCACCTGTCCCTACTCACCACATGGCATTAGGATCCAGGTAAGAGCATATTGCCTTCTTTTGTTTAAGGTTAGGGTTAGGTCTCCTCTCGATTTTTTAAATTTCTCTTTGGTTTGTGTTTCATTAACCTAACTAGATAATTTTCTTCCCTCTCACTACCTTACCTTTCGCCATTTCCTTAACTGGTGCATGCCATGCAATATGTGCCTTCTTCCCATTTTGAAAATTGTCCTTTTCTCGAATACATTGTCTAGTTGGCCCAAATTTCTATCGCAACAACACCTCCGTCCATTCTTACGATCGAGTGTCCTTGCAAGCTCTAAAATCTAAACAAACCTTTTTGATTTCATAATGGTTTTGACTGATTAGAACTCTATTAAATTCCTGAACTTTGAGCTTGCCTTCAGCCTCACCCCGAAATTGCCATACTTTACTTGCATAAAGCCCTAATTTTTTTTAAAGATCGTAAGCTTTCAATATAACTCCTTCGAACACATCAGAGGAGTTATTACTAACTCCTCAGATGCGTTCGAGAGAGTTGAATACTTTTCCTCCGATCAACTCGGAGTACTGAAAACAACCCTTCCAACCATATCAGAGGAGTTACTTTCAACTACCCCGATATGATCGGAGGAGTTTCTTTCAAGTGCTTCAATATTTACTATGAGACTTATGACAAGTCCTCCAATGACCCATCAAGGAATTTAGGATTAAATCCTCCAGCCTTATCAGAAGATTTCTTACTAACTCCTCCGGTGTGATCAGAGGAGTTGTCCTTAACATTTCCAATCACCATTTTTCCATCCTTATCGGAGAAGTTATTTCCTCGCCTCGGATTTCGACTTTCAAGCCTAACATCTAGCCTTTTGCCTCCAAACTTTTACCAAGGTGCTTAAGAATTGTTTAATTTCAATCTTCTTAGCTGCATTTAAACTAGTACATTGCATCTTGTTATATTGTCCTAAACTTATCTGGTAGGTGAAAACATGTCACCATAGAAGAAGACGACAAGAAAATTATCTGGAGCTGAGCCTTATGACATCTCCCAACAAATAGGAGAGGTTGAAAGAGTCATGGATATATATGACGACAGAATTGGATTTCTGGAAAGGATGGAGAAACTCTGAAATGGGGGTAAGTGTACTACATGTTTAAGAAGTCAAATTTCTCTACAAAAGCGGAAGAGCCAAATGAACTCCAGGCATTAAAAAATATCAAAAAATCAAGGATCTTCAAGGTGGAAGCACACCCAACATTCTTCCCCTGCGTAGACGTCATTTCATGTATTTTGAAGAATATCAACATGAATAGTCGATATGTCTGCAATGCACGAAAGGAACCTATTGCTTCATTTCAACCAGAATTTCTAGCTAAATGCTATCACATTGAAGAAGGTAATTTAAAAGATTGGATAACAAGCTCCTTGATGAATTTGAATATACATCAAAAGATTTGTTTCCCAAATGGTATAGGGTGGAAAAGAAATTTAAATAAAGGACTAAGAGTCGGTACCCCACAACTAACTTAAGAAGGCCCTATCAGTGTTTGGTGGCCATGACGTGTAGGTTATATAAGGAGCCAGACACAACTCAATTCTCCCTATCATACATGCCCCTAATTTATTTTGCACAGATGTAGGTGGTTCATTCAATTGGGTAGATATATTGTCTGGAAATCTCACTGCTACCGTTTCTATAGTAACGCAATCACAACCGGGAACATTTCCCATTTTCCATATGTCCTCGTACCTCTTAGACATAATGTGCATAGCCCACAGGTATCCAAACATGGGGTGGAGTTGGTTTCCATCCAACACCTCAATCCACATCTATTGCAAAGTCATCTAGGAGCACAAATACCATACAAAATACCAAATAATTTGCAAACACTTCCTTTCTCCTTTATATGAATTTATCTTCTATGCCACTCCCCCTTGTATGACAGACAAAGCCATAGTGGTCATAATAAGAATTGGGGATTGGTGTCTAATGGAGAATGGAACTTATATAAGGGTATATGGTGTGATGAATCCACGTCACCTACTTCCACGATTTGTACATGAAAAGCTCGTCCTTCAGGAAGCAGCGTACCGGAATATTATACATGGGGTTGGAGGAATGTTGTACAAGTTTAAGAAAGCGATATGGCCCCCACTACCTTTATATGTCGACAAATATTTCTTCGAGAATAAAAAGCCCAAGTGGAGGTAGACATATTACTTTCTTATCACTTTGGAGAAGAAAAATTCAGAAGACACGATCCTAGAAATATCATAAGGGAACACTTCAATAACATCAGGCTCCCTTATGAGTATACTACTGAAATCTGGGAAGAAGATGAGGTGCATCAAAATTCTAGAACATACGATGATGTCATTTCCAACAAGTGTGGCCAACTAAAGGGAAGGATCGCTGACGAAGAAGCAAAAAGAGAGGCGACCAAAAAAGAAGCAGAACAAGAGGAAGATGAGAGATATTATCCCGTCTCTATTTCAACTCATTGAATATCTACAGAGGAGGAAGAAGAAACACTAGTAGATAAAATGAGGAGGGATAAAGAAAAGGTGTTGAAAAATAAGCAAAAGCAAAAAGAAGAAAAAATTCGAAGCCAACAAAGCTAAAGCCAAAGCTGAAGCTGAAGCAAAAGATGCAGCGGAAAGAGAAAAGAGATGGCAAAAGAAACAAGAGTAGCAATAGAAATAGTTGAAAAAACAACGAAGGAAACATCTGACAAAGATGTTGAGGAGGAAAGGAAAAAGAAAAATGCAGAAAGTAGAGGGGATGACACATGCCCCATGGATGTATATATCCCAGGAACATCTACCGTAGGCACAAAGACAGATAAAACAGGTAGTGATTTAGGCCTTATACTATGGGGACCATTTCAACCAATTGAAGTGCTAGATCTGAGAAGCTTTGCGTATGACAGTAAAACTGGTAGGATCGTGCAAGAGCGAGTTAAGAAGATGTTAGTGATGTAAGGGGATCCTATATCAGTGGTCACTTAGGTACCAATCACATGAGATGTTAGATAGGATCCTGTGGCAACAACCAGATCTGATTCTGGATTCATGGATGTCGGTATAGATAACATACAAAGGTTATGCAACCAAAATGAATAGAAGGAGTTACAGATCAAAGAACTCGAGGAAAATATTTGGTGGATGAAAGTGGACGAAAGAAGCCTCCAAAGCTTCAAAGTCATTGTGGCGAAGGTTAGAAATGACTTGGAAGGTTCCATTATTGACATGTACACCCATCTGCACCTCTTCCAAGATGCAGTTGTTATAGTCATCGACCAAAATAACTAGATACAAATGAAATTGGTGCATTACAACACTATCCATGAAGGTATATATGACATAGATATGTGGATAGAGGAAAATATTGATGTGCCTCCTGAATTATATAGGCCGTCAAAATCTGGGAGAAAGACCAATTTGTACGCATTGGTGCATTTTCAATAGATAGGACATAAAGTTGATAGAGAAGTAACCAAAGCTATGGAAATATGTTCAAGGATCCTTAAGGCTTCTCAGGAACTGATCATAAATGGCCACTTCCCAAGGTTATATGAACTTGGAAAGAAACTAGTAGTAGAAGAAATGGTAAATGTAGTTCAAGACAACACAAATCGAAGGAAACAAATAGTTGAAGCAACTACCTTCGTCCCCACCGACCTTATTGATCAACATCTTCTATGACCAGTAAAACTTCCTACGATGGTGCAAGATTTTGTGAAAAAATTAGAGAAGTATATGGGAACCCTCGATGACAATATTTCTTTGAACAATGCAACATTAAAACAACTGACATACATGAGAACTGAATAACTCTATGACTAGTTGGAAGTTTGGACGGCCTACCTCAGAAGAAAAAGTTCATAGGAAAAGGACATGATACCTACCATTTCTTTCGTCCTTTTCCTAACTATTCTAAATTTTTTACCTTACTGCACACTTGTCATTAGGGAAGAGAAGATTAACCGTTTTGTAATTGCCTCTTCAAGAAGAAGATGAAAGGACACATGGGAGTTACTAATTTTTATATAAAATAGGATAGAAGCTCATTTGAAAAGGGGTTTTGGCTCTTCAAACATTGTACACTTCTGAACTACTTTGGGAGTACAATTTCAACTAAAATTGGAGTGTTGTCCTTAGAGTTTTCATGTACCATTGATGAAACTATTAATACGGAGAAGCCCTCAGGGACAACTTTTGATAGAGAGGACTCACGTGTGTCATTGTTTTTGCTACAAACTATTTCAAGCAGAATGTTTGTTGTTCACATGGGCTATAAGAGCATGTTTGTTTATGGACTATTACGCTGCAATATATGTTGTCTTGCATTTTTGTTACTCTTTCTTATATTACATGTCCTGAGTGAATGAGTTGTGAATGTATGTAGAAACATGACTTAGAATATTCTGGTTATAGACTTGTATGCATGTTTTTCTAACTATGTGCCTTCATGAAAACTATCTGATTGGGGTTTATGCATAGTTTAGTTTCATTACAACTCATTTTGTTACTATAGTTCGCTCCTAGATAGGATAGAGTAGATTAGAATTAAATTATATTCATGCATTTACATAGTATTCATCTACATCTTTCATTTGTGTAACCACCCATCACTCACCCTCATCGATGGATCAGGCCACAACCGATAGAACCAACCAACAATGGCTACTGGGCTAGAATCTGATGGATTCCCTATTCCAAAAGGTGAGAGGTCTAATTGGGACTTCTTATCGGGGATAACCCCTTACTGTTGTCGAGCGAATTTAGACCCATTAACAGGATGGTAGAATATTCCAGATCCATAGGATATGTTTTGGTTTTCTTTAATGCTACCTTTATAGAATTGAATCCAACATATGATAATCCATTCTATTTTGACAACTTCAAGCCAATCTCCTTATGAAAAAATTTCTACAAAATCATATCAAAATTGATATCCACTAGGTTCAAGGATATTCTCTCTAAAAATATATCTTTGGAACAATTAGGTCTCCTCAAAGGGTGATAGATCCATGAAACCATTGGTGTTTCTCAGGAAGGTCTCCACTCCATTCACACTCGGAAACTTAAGGCTGTAACTTTGAAAGTGGATCTTTCAAAACAATTTGATAGAGTGAGTTGGCTCTACATCGGATTGCTCCTCATTCAATTTGGATTTGGACACTTTGTGTCCTAGGTACTCAACTGTATTATCTTAACTTATTTTTCTCTTTTGATAAATGGATTCACCACCCGATTTTTCAAAGAGGAAAAGGGTCTCAAACAAGTTTTCCTTCTCTCTCCCCTCTTTTTTCTTCTAGTAGCATAAGGCCTCAGTCACCTTATTCACAATGTTGTCTCAGTCAAACCCTTAAAAGGTATTTATATAATCCCTAGTTTCTGTTTCTCTCTCTCTCATCTTCTTTGTGTAGATGATATACTCATTTTTTTGTGAAGGAGAGACTTGGTATTTGGACCACTTGAAACAACTCCTCTCCATTTTATTGCAATGGGTATGCAAATGAACTTGGAGAAACAAATACATGCCAAAATGACTAGATCTGGATTCTTGCCAAAGTGGAGAAACAAATACATGCTTGGTGCAATTGTTGGCTATCTAGAGTTGGAAGACTTGTCTTGGGAATGTATGTAGAGATATGTGTATATGAAGGGTGATTGGAGGGAATATAGTCTAGAAATACTCTCTGCTTATCCCCAACATAAGGATTATATTCCCTCCAATCTCCCTTCAGAGACAGATATATCTACAAATATTCTCTTTGTAGATGATATACTCATTTTTTGTGAAGGAGAACTTCAGTATGTAGACCACTTGAAAGAACTCCTCTCCACTTTGGTGCAAAAATTATGCAAATAAACTTGGAGAAATATTTCCCATGGGAATCCATATTGGATTGGATCTGAAAACTAGTAACATGAATGCAGAATGGGTCGATTGTGTGGAAACCCATCCTCAATTTTTCCCTCTCATTGAAAATTGATTAATATGGAAAGTTGTCTTAGGAGAAAAAATTATCATTAGAAAAGACCCATGGATTAGTTGTCAAAATAATCACACCCTACCAAACCCCATCATTCAAGATATCAATAAAGAGGGGTTTTTGTTCCCAAATCAAATTTGGCGCTTAGATTTTGTTAATGGGTAGACTGACTAGCTAAAATCACAGGAGGTTGGTCTAGAAGAATAAGATGGGATACATTGGAACAAAAAAATATTTTCACCTCTCTGTTGGTGAGGATCAATTGATCTGGTCTCTAAATCCAACTAGATTCTGCACCCCTTGTCTCGTCTATCAAGTGTTGCCTCCATATTTTCAAATGGAACACCAAACATGGTGGGGACAACCACTATGGAAATTAAAATTCCCAACAAAATCAAAGATCTTTACATGGATTCTACTCCTAAATAAGGCTTATACATGGGATAACCTACAAAAATAAAACTTCTATGGTGTAGGCAAGTGTAGCCTCTATAAGTAGAATAATGAATCATTTTCCCATATTTTTGTAAGTTGCCCCTTTACAACAACTATTTAGTTAGAATTTAATAGGTCTATGGGGGTACACTGTGTTATAGAAAGATTTGCCTCACCATTGCTATCTTGCACATAAGGCCTTTTTCCATTTCCCAATGCAGACTTATCATCCCCTTTTGATGAATACAGAGCTAAAAATATAAATTTTTCCACATATACGCTCCCTATCTGCTATGCAAGATGCGTATATGCTTGTTGATCCACTACAACCCGCGTAGATCAAGATTTGTGCCAGAAAAAATAAAATGAGGTCAAGTTTCCATCTCACGACAAGAGATCTCTAATCCTTGGCCTTCCATATACTGGAAATGTTCCGACTTGACGCTTTAGTTGCATCCTGAAGGCTATAAGAGCACAATTTCGACCTATGGAAAAGGAAGAGAAAGAATTCAACTTTGAGAGCAAAGTTACTCTGGAGAAATTACTTCATATTGAGTCTGCATCCCTCGGTCCCTCAAGTCTGAACACAATGGTCAACCCCCAAGCTCTTTCCCTATTGTTGAGAGGACCTCATTGCCTCTTTCCTATGAGATTGCATTTGGTGGAGGATTGAAGTGGTGTAAACCCAGTTGGAAGGAACTTGGTTTCTTGGTTTCGAATCGTGCTGACACGGAAGTCTGTATCATTGTCACTTCTGCTGATCAATTATTAATCGAAATACTCATTTTCTGTCCTAGTGATATCTTGCAAATATATGATTATTATACATGGGTGTGTTTGTAATGTTTATTAATGGATTATGCTATCTGATGTGTTAACCCATTTTATATTATCACTGTATACTTGCTCTGCTTGTTTGCTGAGAACTTCTTGCAGGTATAAATCTTTGGGTCAAAGTGCTCAACGGTGGAACATCATCAAAAGTTGGATCGAGGTAGACCTCTTTCTTATATTGCACATTAGTTTATATAGCATATGTTGGAATTGAGTTGATTTCTGCAGTCATACTTGTCTGTTGTGGTTTACCCTTGGCCATAGAGAGTTTTTCCCTTGTAACAGAAATGGCAACTCCACTGGGGATAGATCTTCCTTCTAAGGGTTGAAGTACTTTTTATTCTTACATTGCTCTTTTTCCTTTGTGTTTCTTGTTGTATCACTACTTGACATGTCCTGTTCACTCTGGGTCTGAGTTTTCAACCTTTTTCCCTTTCCTTGCCTTGTTTTAAAGCACATACGACCTTTTTTCCTAGACAGTCGTGTATACACGCTTGTTGTCTCACTGCAAGAAGAGTATATATGCTTTTTTCTCCTGAACAATCGCGTATACCACTTCTCCTAGCTTGTTTTCTTGGTTTAGTGACTACTGGGTAGGATTTGAAGATTGTTGAGCCTTCTTAGGTCTCTGTAGTGTCTTTTGAGATTATCTGGGATGACAAGAAACCTATTTGGAGTTGAATTTTTGGGCGGAATCTTTCTCTTTGTTTTCCATTTTTTATTTGTCCTTGTTCTCTGGACTGTTTGCGTGCCGGCTTGGTATTCTTCTCGAGTTATTTCTTTTTTACACAATAGAATTTATATATCAGGTTTCTCATCAATCTGTGCATTTTCTTTTTAGTATATTGAAAATAAAAAAAAATAGGCATTTTGCATTGGTTGGCATTTTCGTCTTTGAATCTTTATCATTAGCTTAGTGCATTTAGTGAAATATTGCATTTTACTTCTGAATTGCAGAGTTGAAATTGAAGACTGCATTGTTCTTATTGGCATATCATTCATTGAAAAGTTAAAGATAGACTTTGCATTATATCCATATTTATTTTCTTTTAGAGTCATAACATCACAAGTTTCACTTCCATACCTTTTTGAGTAACCACGACCAATAAAATTTACGCTTTAAACTAAAATTGATTAGTCACGATTTTATTTTTTAGGGTGCACAAACTAACCTAGGATTTAGTGCCTTGGAATAGGATCTTGTGAGTAAAATTCTCCAAGGCAATTAAATCAACATATGTGTCTGAGACAAGGAGTTGAGAATTTCATTATATAATTGGTAATATCAGGAGGCTCCGCTCACACCGGAGTTAATCACGAGGTCGCGCGAAGTTAGTTGAAGGGATAACCCTTGGATATTCACCTGGCGTCATAGATGTTTCTGTGGATTTATTCGTATTTGGGGATCTTGATAGTACCCATCCCTTTATGAGAGGTGGTGCTTTCAAGGTTTCGAGCTTTGCTACCCTACCCATACGGTGATCCAGACCTACGACTGCTTGCCTGTGCATCGGTTATATAGTGGTTGATTAGTTTCTTGACTTAGGTATCTCATAGGTTACTTGCAAGGGTTATTCTACTTTTATCTTGAGTCAGATAGGGGTCGGCCAACACACAGCCTTTATGGAGGATTACCTCTCTGGGGGGATCTGACCGACTGGTTGTTAAGCCTATGAGGGCCCTTATAATTGATTATGTTACCTCCAAACTTTAGCGGGGAGTCTCAGGTCCCTCTTGGACGAGACATACCTTCTTTAGCGAGGGAGGCCACTCAACCACTTTAGCCCATTTGCATGCATATTGGCCGTTTGACTTTTTGGTATGCTCTTTGACTATTAGTTGACCTTAGGCATCTATTTTGGGTTTCATCATTATGGAAACTGGAGTTTCTTTTGCTCCCTCATTCACTGCTACCCACCCCATGATACCTTCTCATTTCATGGGGTCAGACCCTTCCGTTTTTTACAATGGTATGTAGAACTACAATGCTCAGTCCATACCTTGGGTCTCTAGCCATTTTTCTATTGATATTCCTTCCCTCGTGCAACCCTCTCCATAGCCCACATATATGAATCCTATCATTGATCCAGGGGCACCATGGCTTCGATGCCTACTTCGTCGTTTGATATGAGTCGTGTCCCCATGGGAGGTTGGAACCTTCCCCCCTATGGATCCAATACTAGCTATGCTCTTTTAGGAGCCAATACTCAGATGGGTACTTATCCCACTTATTACACCCCACCCATGTATCTTTTGTCTACCATGTTAGTTACTTTGAAACATTTTTCATTGACGGTTCCTCAATTACCACTAGGTCTTTCATATGGGGAGAATCAATTTTACGGTTCGAGCTACCCTCTTTATGGGACCCCTTCACAAGGGGGAAACATATATCCTCACTCAAATAACCCTTATCCTACCTCAGTCTCTTCACATACCTCAGCGACGATGCCTGTCCAAACCTCTTCGGACCATTTTGGCGTGAACCAACACCTTTTTGGGCTGGGGCAAGAGGTACACCAAGATCTTGCCTGACTTGCAATTTTTCAGAATCAATCTTTCCCTAGACCGTGGAATCAAATTCCACCATCTATCGCCAACCCAGTCATTTTCAGTCATACTGGTGCTCCATTGCCAACCTCTGCCAGTCATGTCAGAGATGGGTCAACTTCTTCTACAAACTATGTCGACAACTTGCCCCCAACCTCTACCAATTATTTTGGGGGCACTGTTCTTTTTTCCCTGAATCATAGCCATGTCACGTCTCCTGCCTCTATTCATCATATAGGAGATGACTCTCTTTCCCCTGCAAGTTACATTGAGAAGCCTAGACGCCTTAGACGTAAACCTAAATTCCTTTGTAGGACTTGCGAAGGAAGTCACCTTACTCGTTTGTGTCTGATTACTGCCGAGATACCAGAAGCATGGGGCTCACCCAAGAGCCCTTCAGATTCTAATGCATCTGTGGTTTCTCCTCACACAACTTCTCCCTTGATCGTCTCGGTGGTTACACCAATGCAATCTTCTCCCGACCTCACCCCCTTTATTAAATGTGAAGTGTCTCTTGCCCCCGTTACTATGCATCCTCTTCAACCTATACTTGAAGAAGTGGCCACACCAGTGCAATCTATGGCCAACCCTACTCTCCCTGAAGAGAATGATGCACCTTTCAGTCATGTCATTAACATTCCAAATCCTCCCCCTTCTGAACGAGAGAGATTTATGCTTCCCCCGAATGCTCTCCCTCCAAGTCCTGACAAGGTTCCCTTCAATTGGGATGACCTGATGGTACATCCCATCCCCCCACCTATGTCTTTTCCATTAAGAGACATTATTCGAACCATCATGGAGACTGTATCCTCCGTTATCACCTTCTCCTCCTTGACTTGGAAAGCCTTGGGTTTTCCCAAGATTTTGTCAGTTATCTGCAAGGTACTGACTTTCGGCAGAAGGCTAGGATGGGAGCCTTGGCCTCCCCCTTTACATGTTGATTAGAACAACAAAAACGAGTCTCAGTTAAGCTCTTTTTCGACTCGTATAAAAAATGAAAAGATCACCGAGTGATTTGTCCCTTTAATGCTCGTTAAAGTTGGATTTGAAAGGTCATGAGTCTTAGTTAATCTCTTTTCTGACTCACTATCCAAAATTGAAAAGATTGCCGAGTGAACTTGTCTTTTTCACACTCGTAAATTGGATTTGAAAAGATGTCTATTTGGCACAAGTTTACCCCTTTTTCAAACCAAGTAGACTAAAATATATAAAAAAGTACATTTTTTGGCGTTAATTTGTGATTGCATCTCATGCCCTCGCTTGTAGTATTGAGCCTTTAGTCGGTTCTCGCTTTGCGTTATAAACCGTTTCCTAAATAGTTTGCATCCTCAACCAAGTAAAGCCTTGTTTATATCCTTTGCAATTTGACACCCTATACCCTGGAGGGAACATCACCCCGAGTGTCCATATCCCACATGCATTCCCTTGCATTAAGCATAGGTACGTTCCACTGCTGGAACTAGTTTTGCTTACTTGCAAAACTCGTTCCCTCCTCTGTATCATAGCATTCATTTTTTACGAAAAAACAAAAAAAGACGGGTGTGAAGGGGTACTATATTGTAATTGGCAGTAGTCGTGTCACCTTTGAACAGAGCACAAAGTTATTGAGTCCTTGTGTCATTTGGGTTTAGCATAGCCTTAGGAAGTTTATCTCGCTACAGAGTTTTCTCTACTGACTGGTTACTCTTCCAGTCCCTATAGAGAACATTGTGGATGCATCCTGCATCTAATTGTCACATCATTGAGTCCATGCTATCAGAGTCCACCATATGTCTCATGCTCTTATTCAAAGGAAGTCTATCAACCTGTGTCAGCCACTCCTCAGAAATATTGACTTCGCATGTCAGTCATACCCTCAGTTTTGTCTCAGAATCACATGATACTTTGGTCCTATCATGCACCCTGGCCCTACTTTCATCATTCGTAGGTCACCTTGAACCCAACAATCGAAACTTCATCATTGGTTGTTGACTGGTTGGTTTCCCTTGTATTCAACGGCAAGACATATATTCACACTTTGGGATTCATGCAGTGTCTTGGATACCATTATCCTTATTGGTGGTTTCCTCACCTTTGTTAGCATTTTTTCATCATTGGCTACTATTTAGAGGGTCTTTTTCATGTACCACTTGCATTTGGCACACGCGGAAGATGCATAGGATCGTTGGTTCGTGAACATGTTCTTCGTCCGATCTCCACCAAATCATGAAGCTCCTACTTTGTTCCTCGTGCTGACTGATGAGAGATGCCTCAATTCTCTCCTTTCAACGAGTCTCTTTCCATCGACTTCAACTCATTTATTCTGGATATGGGACCTAGAGTTTTATGAGTACCTTGAGGCTTGCAGTCATTAGTGGTAGGATCTATCCCCATTGACAGATGAGAATACATCAATGTCTCCTGATCAATGGATATCTCAAGTGTTCGACACCAACTCCTTTATTCACACTTGTAGAAATGTACTCAGTGCCTTGATACCTACTTTCATTATTGGTAGGTTGTCTCGCATTTGTTAACAGTATACCTCAATGATCGGTAATCAAACGATGTCTCATCATGTCTGACCTCAACTCATTTATTCACATGATGTAGACTTGCACCCTTGGCGGATAGTGTAGAATACATGAATACATCACTATGTGGTCGCAGCTTTCCTGAGTTGTTTCTTCCCCTTCATTGGACCAATACCTATTTGACTTCAGTGATCATGGGAGATTAGATTGTACTCCACGGTATACAGATATCTTCAGATTGATTTTGAGACTGGTTTCACTGGGCCTTGTTCGTGACTATGACAGCTTTTGGCATGTAACCACATTTGTGTTTGCCTATTCATGGCCATGAACACTTGTTTGGTATATTTTCCACATGGATCTGCATTGTATTCTTGGTAGCCATGTATGCAAAGTCAGTACATAATGTAATGAGTAATGGATTTTGTCCAGTTGGTTCTCTACCACTCCTCTTCTGGGTTATTTATAATGTATTTAGGCCATCGCAGATACTCCTCTGATCTCACACATTAGAAGGAATCTGTTATAGCAAGATTTGCCTCACCATTGCTATCTTGCACATAGGGCTTTTTTCCATTTCCCTATGTAGACTTATCATCCCCTTTTGATGAATCCAGAGCTGAAAATATACATTTTTCCACATATGTGCTCCTTATCTTCTATGCAAGATGCGTATACACTTGTTGATCCACTACAACCCGCGTACATCGGGATTTGTGCCAGAAAATAAAAAATGAGGTCGGTTTTCCATGTCACGACAGGAGATCTCTGATCCTTGGCCTTCCATATACTGGAAATGTTCCAACTCAGCCCTTCAATTACATCCTGAAGGCTATAAGAGCACAATTTCGACCTATGGAAAAGGAGGAGAAAGCATTCAAATTTGAGAGTAAAGTTACTCTGGAGAAATTACTTCATATTGAGTCTGCATCCCTTTGTCCCTCAAGTCTAAACACAGTGTTCAACCCCCAAGCTCTTTCCCTATTGTTGAGAGGACCTCATTGCCTCTTTCCTATGAGCTTGCCTTTGGTGAAGGATTGAAGTGGTGGAGACCCAGTTGGAAGGAACTTGTTTTCTTGGTTTCAAACCGTGCCGACGTGGAAGTTTGTATCATTGTCACTTCTGCTAATCAATTATTAATAGAAATACTCCTTTCCCATCCTATTGATATATTGAAAATAGATTATTATTATCCATGGGCATGTTTGTAATGTTTATTAATGAATTATGTTATCTGATGTGCTAACCCCTTTTATATTATCACTATATACTTGCTCTGCTTGTTTGTTGAGAACTTCTTGCAGGTATAAAGCTTTGGGTCAAAGTGCTCAACGGTGGAACATCATCAAACATTGGATCGAGGTAGGCCTCTTTCTTATATTGCACATTATTTTATATATCATATGTTGGAATTGAGTTGATTTCTGCAGTCATACCTGTCTGTTGTGGTTTACCCTTGGCCATAGAGAGTTTTTCCCTTGTAACACACTGTCATTAGGAAGGATAAAATATTGAAGTTACTCTTAAATCTTAGATGGAAATCCCCCATACCAAGTTATTTAAGAATTAACAGGGTGAGTGCAAGCTAATGATGGTCTCTCATGATGTGTTAGTGGAAATTAAAACATTGTAAACATCAATCTATTAACTTGGAGGGATTATTCAATGTCCTTTTACGATGAATTTGAATATGGTGTAAAAAGATGAAACGTAGGAAATTGAATTAGCTTTCCAAATGTGAAACTTTTATTCATAGAAATTGTGAATACCGATGAGAATTTTTTTTTTTGTATAAGGTATATGCCTCCGTTCGTGCATGTGTTAAGTACCTTAACGATGAAATTTGATTCCAAAAACTTGTATAATTGTAGAGAACCCATTGTTCTGTGTGGTGTATTTTTTGAAAATTTATAATATTATTATTATTTTTAATTATGAAAGTTAAAATATCCTTGAAATTACAGCGCCTTTCGCTCGTGCACGTTACGAGGGTCTTAACATGATCAATTTTTTTTTAGATATCATAGATATCGGTCTCTTCTAGTGCAACGTATAACTCCTTTTAGAAATGGTTAAGCCAAAAAAAAATTATAGTAGAAATAAAATATGTATGTATTCTAGGATTTTGATATATGCAAAGACAAAAGTAGATTAAAAATAGTAAATAATA
>JASDQU010688582.1:0-15830 GCA_032191745.1 Picea mariana
GGAATGACATGTAATATCCATATAGAATAGTATTACCAGAAAATATATCAAAAATCATACCATTATCCATCAAACAAACTTGGGTCCATTACCCAAACCTGGGTTCTCCAACCTCTCATGGCCATAACTCTCTAACCGTGAGGAGTTATGTGACATTCCACATACCACTGGAAATGGAATGACATGTACTATCCATATAGAATAGTATTACCTTAAAATATATTAAAACTCATACCATTATACATGAAACATCCTTGGGTCCATTACCCAAACCTTTGTGCTACCGAAATTCGCTACTAAACTTTCTTCATGGGTTGACATCAATGACAACCAACCTTAATCAACACGATATTCACCAAGCTCCTTCCTTTGAGCCATATGATATTAATGATCATTCTTGTGAGCTTAATGAAACTGAATCTGATCTTGTACCTTCTATTCTTAATCCTGCACCCTCCAAGATTCAAGAAAGATACAATCCTCTTAAATTGCCTTCCATCCTTCATGACTTTCCTTTGAAACATTATAAGTACCTTCCTAGGTTCAATGGAGAGCTTGATGGACATTCAACTAAAAAAAATATTAAGGTATTTGAGCATTTTATAGACCTTTTTGAGATTGAACATGATGATGTGTCTATGAGGGCCTTTTCTCAGTCCTTACAAGGAGATGCCAACGCATGGTTCAAATATTTGTAGCCTCAGTCGATTAGCTCGTGGGATGAATTAAGGGAAGATTTCTATAGATTTTGGGGTGAGAGAAAGTCATGGGATCTACTCCTTTCGGTGTTTTATGCCATGAGAAGAATGAAAGATGAAACCATCTCAAATTTCAGTAGGAGGTTTGCTAGTCTTTATTATAAATTTCCTAAAGAAGTCCAACCTCCTGAAGTTGTTGTCATGCTCCATTATGTAACAACCTTTCAATCAGACTTATCTTTTCTTTTGATGGAGAGGAAGTCTATGTCTTTGCAACAGATGTTCAACAATGCTCAGGAAGTTGCAAACAATATTCAATCATGTAAGGAGCTGCAAAATTAGATTTTGGATGGGAAATTGAAAGCTGAGGAACCAGAGATTGTGCATAATATGCAAGAGGTTGATCAGGTCATAAGTTTTCTTGAAGGATGTCATGAGGTTGTGTTTTCAAAGAATGATGATCATCTTGAAGAACAAGCTACTCTCCCGAATTGATTTGATATTTATTTAAGTTTGGATCCATGTCATCATGAGCAAGAAACTGATTTTTTTTATGTATGCATTTGAAGACAACCATGAATGTGAATTTGTAGATCAGCTTGCAGAAGAACAAGTCGTTACCTCAATTTTCCTGTTTGAGGACATTACAGAGATTTTTGGTGAACCTGGGTATGATGAGTATAATGATGAGTATGAGGTTGACTCTTCAAAACAAGAAGTTTCACTTTCTGAATCTGAAAATGATTGTTTTCAGCAATCCAAAGAAATTGACAAATGTGTATATGACAGTAGTGAAGGAAATGAAGAAAGTTTTGAATCAGGTGAAAGAAATTTTCCATTGTGTTTCTCTTCTTTCAAATTGCTGAAGCAAAATGTTTATAATGTTTCAAATCAGAAATGCTCCAGGCATGATGTTGAATATGAAGAAAGCAGTGGACTTGCCAATGAAAGTTATCTTCCATTATGAGAAAAATTTTATCATTGAAGAGGACCAACAACCTTCTCATACTTTTAATGAGCCTGTTGTTGTTTACATGGAAGGTTATTTTAGTACATATTTGAAGCCTGTGATAAACTACTAGCTTGGAAATAAATACGAATTTCAATCAATGCCAATGTTAGATATGAATTGGTTGCCACCAGGGGTTTCATTTTAGCCAGCACTGTCTTCTGATTCAGAAGATGGTTATTTCTAGCAGTCTCAGCAGATTTTTTAGCCTCTTTGTGGTAATCAACGGGTTGAAATACATGAAAACAAGGATGCAGTGGAAGGGGTGAAACATGATTGTTGTTTTATGCATGTTTTTGAGGATTCATTTGCAATTTTGTTGGAGGAGATAAGCAGTCCCAATGTTTTTAATTTTTTGATATTTGAATTTATAGATAAATGGGCTTTGGAGCGAGCATGTGCAAAGAAAGCAAATAGTGGATAAAGTTCTTGCATAGTTGCATTGGAATTTTGATTTCACTTGATTGGTAGTTTTTTCAGTAGTTAGGGTAGGTAGGTGTGAATAAGCTCAGCATGGTGAGAATTTCTTTCAACATTTTTCAATTTGTATTTTTAGTTTGGGTTTGGTTTAGTTGCAGAATAAGTTGGTAGCGAAACAAATTACATGTTGCAGATCATAGTATATGGCTTGGGCACAACCCAATGGATAAGGAACTTGGTCTACTGTTCTTTGCTACCTCATAGGGAGGGTAGCATCCCCATTGGAGCCAATTTTTAGCACCACGATTTTCATAGCTAAGGTTAGAGGTTTGTCAGCAGTTTGCAAAGTCATGCATGTTAACACCAATATTGTTTTTATGTATGGCATCATCTAACATCTCTAAGGGCGGGTTTAAAAAGGAAGCTTTATCATTTATTATTTCCATTTCCATTTGCAACTGCGCACTGAAAAATTCACTGTGTGCTGCAAAATTTGTTGTGCACCGCATGGAGGATATTGTCACACGTGAAGGATGTTGTCGCATAGAATATGATGTCACGCAGAGAATTTCATCGCACAAAGGATGATGTCGTGAAAACGATGTTGTCGTGTAAAGGACGTTGTCGCGCGAAGGATTTTATCCCACAAAGGATGTTGTCGCATAGAGAATGTTGAGGATTTTGTCGCATAAAGGACGTTGTTGTTCAGAGGATTTTGTCGCGCAAAGGACGTTGTCGCACAGAGGATGTTGAGGATGTTGTCACGCAGGGGATGTTGTCGCGTAGGGGATGTTGTCGCACAGAGGATTTCATCACACAAAGGATGATTTCATGCAAAGGATGTTGTCGCGTAAAGGACATTGTCACGTAGATGATTTTGTCGCGTAAAGGACATTGTTGCACATAGGATTTTCCTGCACATAGACTACAGGGTGCGCTACATAAATGACTGGTTTAGTGTTCAACTTCGAGATCACTTTCTAACCAATTGGTGAGGAAATTTGAAAATCCCCGAGAGTTTTTTGTTGAGGACAGGCCAAATAATAAAAACTTTTCTCATATTTGCAAAAGGTGTCACTGATTGGGATATTCAAATGAATATTTGAGCCTTATTTTTCATTTTTCATGATTTCCTGTTTGAGACATGTTTTTGTGACACATATTCCGGCCAGCTGGAGATTCATTTCAAGAAACTGAGAGAAAATTTTCTTTACAATGATCTTACCTACAAAACTCGTTCTAATATATTACACATCTTTTACATTTTGAGAATTAAAAGTGGAATTTTGAAGCCTATTTTTCATAATTTCGCCTCCTGAAAAGTAGGAAATGAGTTAAAACGTGTCATTGTTATTTGTAATGGATTTTATTTTGGGAAATGGGTTGGAGTTAGAAATGGTGAGTTGTAAAGGACCTATAGTGATATATAGACCTATAGTGATATATATTTCATGGTACGAGAGTAGATAAGGTTTGGACCCTTGGGGGATTGGACTGTGTATCTTTTTCCTGAATATTTTTATGAGATAAATGTAGAAGTATCGTACTTTCATGAAGCAAAGATTCATTACAGTGTTGTTTTAAGTATGTCTTTTCTTTGTAATGCTCATATCCATAATTGTTTGTTCTTTCCAGTATTTAGCTAAGAGTAAATGTTTGGAATTCATCCATCTTCGATGCTCCATTCATGCATTAAATACTTGTTATGTGTTTAAAGATTGTGGGTTCAAAATTCATCCATGCTTGATGCTCTGCTCATAGTAATCTATCTTTTTGTATTTCATCTAAATTTACATTGAGAAATCATCATTTGCTAGATGCTCTCAGTGTGATGGGATGCCCCTTTCTCTTTTCTGCTGCCATCCAAAATATTGCATGTTGCTGAAGAATAACACTTGGTGTGCATAATGGATTGGTGACCTATCCTATATGTTGAATGACGAAAATACCCATCCAAAGTTATGAAAAAGTGACATGGCGTTGAAAACCATAAGAATCCCTAGAACTCCATACACTATCGTATAAGTCCATTAGGCCAAAATATTGTACGAAACTATGTAAAGTGGGTAAAAATTTGTTATAAATAGTAAAAAAAAAACAATTTTACTATACCAATTGAATTTTTTACCCAAATAGTGTATTTTGGACCAAACTGCCTCCGAATTTCAACTGGTGATTGTGGGAGATACGAGTGATGGAATCGACAACCGTCTGGACCAGGTAATTCATCTTGCTCCTCTCTTTCGTTCTAGTGCATTAAAATTTGTAATTAGGCCTCCTTTTTTGAGTTTTTTAGGGTGCAAGTTAGAAACTAAGGTATATGTGGGATATATATCATTGGGTCGCATATATGTGACTCTTTGCAAAATAGCTAGTGTATAAGGATCCCTATACGCGACTGTGTAAACTGTAGCTCGCGTACATGTCTATGGGTAAGGTTTTTAAGATGTTGTTAACTCAAAAATGGTTTGAATCTTGCAAGATGGTGCTATAGTGGAGAGAAAGAGAGCATGAAGAGGTAGATGCTATAGTGGAGAGAGATCCAGGGGCCCAAATGGCCTTAAAAATATGTGGGCTATACAAATTTTGGGCCCTCAAAGGTATGAGGGCTCAAGTGAGACTGCTTCATCTACTTTTGAATTACTGGGATCTGGATACTAAGACCTTCAATATTGATGGAAAACCATTGAGGATTGAAGTTGAGGACATCTACTTCTTGATGGGATTGTCGCGTTGGGGTGAGGTGGTCAACCTCAAAGCATGGGGAGATGGGAGTTGCATGAACATATAGGATTACATAGCCACTCATTGCATTGCAGGGACCAAGAAGGTAGGGATCCAACTCCCAATCAGAGAAATCAACAATCTAAGTCTCAAGATTGTTGTCCTAGTGTTGACACAGATCATAGGTTCAACCTCTTAGCACTAGGAATCAAGGCCACTTATGTTCTATTCATTGGATTTCTTGTGACCCACGGTTTATGATCGGTGAACCTCACTGTTGGCCAACATGAAGAGCCAAATGATAGACTGCAAACTAGGTAGAAAGAGGAACTTCAAGTTCACGTCTATCCTTTGTATTTTTTTCTTCAAACAGGTTCCAATCTTGGGCCCTAGAGTTGAGATTGTTCCACATGGACCTTGTGATCCATCCATGGCACGATGGACCGAGGTGATGAGGCCGCAGGGGGGGTAGGGTGCCAACACCCTACAACGATGAGTTTTTCTTCTAGTGGTGTTAGCAGCTGATGGCTCTGGAGGACTACCCTTATGTAGAGATTGACTTCATAGGAGATCCGAACATGCCATTACTATCAGGTTCTGCCTACGGAGACATAGGTATGCCAAATTTTTTTGAATATTTAATTTTTTTGTATCTTTTTATAAGAAAACTAAAATATTTTTTGGATGATGTTAGGTACTAAATAAACATGTATGTGATGCAAACATAGGTCCACAATGGTTGTAAGGTCTTCCACGACACCGGCGGAGACACCAGGGGGATGAGACAGTGGGAGGGGATGTTGATAGAGTGCTTCAAAATGTGCAGAGAAACCCTGTCTCGCTTGACACAGAGGATTCCCATGGTTCAGGTGGAGGATCTACCAGAGGCGATGCAGTGGCAGGTGGTAGGTGTGCCCCATTCTTAGGTATGACTCTTTCGGCATCTCGCAAATGCCATAGTATGATATCATAACACACATTTGGTGCCACAGTCATAGATGTCGTGACTTTTGTATGATTGATCGTATATTTATTTTGAGGGTATCGGCCCCAATGTTTTACTATAACATCATATTTTTTGGAGAGATGAAATATATAAAAACATTGATCTTCAACTTTACTTATATTACAATGTGTACATTGATGAAAGTGTTTTCCTTGCTTTAGTTATGTGACAAATGTCGATCTAAAACAAAATTAGCATATGCATCAGATACATAATTAGAACTTATAGGTATGTGATGATAAGAAATCAAATCAAAATGTCATTATAAAAGTCGTACCCATAAGAATCGTCGGAGTAGAGTAGGGTCACGCCCATAGTAATTGTTGTTCAACTGATGTACTACTAATTGGGATTCCATGCGAACTTATAAAGAGAGAATGCCGTGTGAAATGGAATCGTGCAAAAGTTCTATAACGATGCTATATTCAGCCACATTATTCATGGATGGCCCTAAGAAAACACCACCTGAAGACACTAGTAGACCCTCGGGTGAGTAAACAACCCAAGCGGCGGAAGCCAGGTTCTGTGTATGACGACTGGCCCCATTTGAAAATCCTAAGTAGATTGAAGACTTCGTTGACATCTTCCAACCAAGGGAAAACTTGATAAGCAAGGTGAAGATAAAAAAGAGGGAAAAGATATCTACACTAAAATACATTAGTATACAAAGATTTATGCCCAAGCTTGGGGTTCAAGCTTAAATATTTTGAAATAGAGCCCATTCATGGGCTCAGCCATCATGTTCCCTTCATAATATTCTAATTCATAGGCTCCTTTTTCTAAGACACGTCGCACGATATAGGGACCGTGCCACATGGGTTTGAACTTTCCTTCCCCTAGTGGTTCTTTGGCTTGATCGTATAGAAGGACCAAGTCACCCTCAGAGTATTATCGAGGATAGAAAGACTTATCATATTGGACTTTGACACATATTTTATTCACTTTGATAGTCGTGGATGCGTCTCGATGCTGCTCATATAGAATCTCTAGGTGTACAAGGAATTGTTTGAGATTGAAAGTGTCAGGTAGGAGTGCAACTGCCAATCTAAGAGAATGGATTTCACATTCAATAGGTAAGATCAACTCTACATTTTTCACTAACTGGAAAGGGTAAAAACTGATTGAAGTCTTAATCGAGGTTTGGTATGCCCAAAGTGTTGGATAAAGCATGATATGCCAGTCATATTTCCTCTGGCTAATAGTTTTTTTCAAAATGGTCTTGAGAGACTTGTTCACGGACTCTACTTGTCCATTTTCCTAGGGGTAGTAAGGGGAAGAATTACCATGCCTAAACCCCAGTTTTGATGCTAATTATTTCATCATTTCATTCTGAAAGTGTCTACCATAATCAATGACAATCTCACTCGGGATTCTAAATCTGGCTATAATTTGATTGGATACGAAGAAGGCAGTAGTCTTACCATTGGATCTAACTATAGGCATGGCCTCAGGCCACTTATTAAAGTAATATATGGCCACAACAATGCGTTGATTCCCCCCAATCGAAGTTGGGTTGCAATCCACAAAATCTACCCCCCACTTACTGAAGGGACCAACGATAATGACTAGATGGATAGGGGATGGATGCGAGCGCATTTTCAGAGTGAGAATCTGGTAGGGGTGACACTTCTTAACCTCTTCGATACAATATTTAAAAATAAATGGCCAAAAATAATTGGCTCACAAAATTTTATGGGTTTTCGCAAGCCCAGATAGATGACTACCACAAGCCCCATTGTGGTAGTCATTTATAATGGACTCGGCTTCTTCGTGAGTCAAACAATGATGCAATATATTTTCTACTCCTCAATGATACAAAGTGTCATTGATGATAAGAATTCTTATCTTGGTATTGTATACGTCGTCGGTCATCTCATGAGAGATGCTGAGGGAACTTCAAAGTTTGAATATAAACAACAATATCTCCATACCAGGGTTCTGACAACGAGACAAGGAAAATGTGTTCATCCACAAATGAATCAACATGAATAACATCCTCATCTAACCAAGGGACGTTAGATATTAACTTTGCAAAAACTAGTGATTTTATCGACTTCGCAGAAGTGAAATCGATATCAAATTCTTGAAGAATGAAAATCCATTTATTTTACATTCCCCCTATGATATGCCTAGTAAGGACATATTGAAATGGATTGACATCGGAAACCATAGTAGTTTTGCAAAGAAATATATAGTGTCGTAATAGTTGGACTACGTGAACGACATCCAAAGATAGCTTTTCAACATGAGAATATTTGAGTTCAGGGCTGACTATGTTTCGACTAAGATAGTAAATGAAGTGCTCATGGAGCTCCTCATCCTCCTGAACCAACACGATACCAATCGTTTCGTCAGAAGCGGTGACATAAAGAAGGTAATCTCTACTGTAGTTTGGAGACTTCAGCAGAGGTGTCGATATCAAGGCTTTCTTCAAAGCATTGAAGGATTCTTGGGCTCACTCATCCTATATAAAAGGAGTGTTCTTCTTTAAGAGACACATGAAACCCTTAGTAATATTGGCATAGTTCACTATAAACCGTTGTAAAAAGTTATCTTTCCCCTGTAAACCTTGAAATTGACAAATAGTGCACGGGGGAGGTAATCAAAGTATTGGCTCAACCTTTAACGAATCTACCATGATCCCATTCTCAGAGACTAAAAATCCTAGAAGTCCACCTGAACTAACGCAAGAGATGCATTTATGAGGGTTTTAATGGATGCGATAATGGTGACATCTTTCAAAAACTAGTTGAAGGTGTTTAGGGTGATCCACTCTCTTACAGGAGTGAGCAGCGCGATCATCAAGATAGACTTTGACTATGTGCTTGAGATCGTGAAATGTGAAGGTCATAGCTCATTGGAAGGTTGCTCCAGCGTTATTAAGGCTGAAAGGAATATTTTGGTATGTGAATGTATCCCAAGGGAAAATAAATTTCGTATTATGTTGGTCCTCAAGCTTGATTTGAATTTGGTTATACCCTGAAAATCCATCCATAAAAGAAAAAACTTTGCTTCCTGCACATTCATCGAGAATATGATCAATGAAGGGTGTCGGGAAGTTTTCTTTGGGATAGGATTTATTCAGGTCACGAAAATCCATGCATACATGGATGGTTCCTTGTTTTTTATTCATAGGAACGGGATTGGATACCCATTCAGTCAAGGGAACTGGGTAGATAAAGTCAACATTAAGCATTTTTCTACCTCTATCTTAATAGCATGGGCCTTCCTAGGATTGACAACTCTAAGTCGTTTTCGAACATTTTTAGCATCCAGGTAGGTTTTAATCTCATGTTCGACAATCCGAGGGTCAATTCCTGGCATCTCTTCATACGATCGAGCAATAACATCACGTAATTCTTTGAAGAGCTCGGTGTAGATCATAGTTTATTCTAGCGAACAATCCACACCAATGTATACATTTTCAACCTTGCCGAGAATACAAGAGATATTGAACGTGAAAGTAGGAGAGATACTCACCATGTTTCCTTCGACATAAATGGCATGTGTATCAAGTGGAACTACGGAATGACTGACTATCTCGCTCAAGGTAGATCTAAAATCATATTTTTCAATTCTAGCAAGCTCTGGGATAAAATAAGAGAAATGATGCAAATAATCCCATGGCTTGTCAGAACCATTCATGGTCTCTATGATAGCTTCATCTAAAGATAAAGTCTCATCGAGGTGGTAACGTGAACAAGATGACGAAGTGGCCCACATGGGCTCTAGAACAGGATCCTCCTCATCCATCTATGAGGTAAGAGGATCCGGATCAGTGGAAGAGTCAAGAACAACTTGATACGCTATCTCTACTGCCGATAGTGGCATGGCCATTCTAGTATGTGAATTAACTTCACAAGATGCAGTTGAGGAAGGTAGGGTCCAAGGATCCTTAAAATAAGAAGTGCATAAAGGAATGGACCTCTTTGACGAAGAATACCTACTGGACATGGCGTTTATATGATGAATCAGTGCCATGAAGTCGAAGATACCCATAAGGGATGAATACATTCTGACATCGATATTCTCATTTGTCGGCTGAGAATTATCAATCATGGGGATCGATGATCCAATAGATTCATTGGGGCTAGCATATGTAAAGGAAAAATGGTCTATCATCATGATATTCCCATCGTGAGGAAAGAAAACAGTATAGAAGACAAACGATACAATTGCAGTCATAGGATAAGTCCAATTGCATCCTAGTAACAAGTTATATTCGAGGGGTGCATCAACCACCTCGACATCCACCTCTATCGTCTTCCCACCTAAATGGACCAGGAAGGCAGGAAGAATACTGTGAGGATGAAAGGAATTACCATCAAAATAATTCAACATGGTCGGATATTGAGAAATGGTCGGAGAGCCGAGGGATTTCCAACAGATCAGGGACATCACACATGTTGCAACACCTTCATCAATAACAATATGTTTGATGGTATACTTTGAGTAACCCATGTAGATTTGGAATTCCACATGGTAAGACAAGTGAGGCTTCACATCTATTGCATCAAACTTGATAAATTTAGGGCCACAAGGATCTAGAGCTCCTAACACAGATAGAAAGGCATTCCTATGTGAAGGACACGTCTGGAGTACCTCCAGATCCAACATCGCACGAGGGGTTTGACCCAGATCCTCAACAATAGAGTAATTTTGGGTAGATCTAACATTAGGATTGTGGGTAGAGTGCTTGAGTATTCCTTTCAAAATATGAGGTGAGGGCTCTGTTTTTTCGATATGTAAGGGCATCTCTGGAGGAGGGGAAAACTCTATAACAGGTACATTCTGTGGATAAATGTAATCGTGAGACTGAGTGGATACATTAACCTCATATTTAACCATATTGATGCATAAATGGTCACCATACTGTGTCAGTGGGTTTTGACTCCCACTCGTTATTGGATTACTGAGAGGGGGGGTGAATCAGTAATAAAGCAATTTAATCATTTTTTAACCATATAATCCAACTATTATATCAATGTATCATTATCATCCAATAACTGCAGAGTAAATAAGCAATGAACAAATGAAAAATCATACACATACACAATACACCAGTGTTTTACATGGAAACCCAAAGTGGGAGAAAACCACAGAATGATTTTCTTATATGTCTTGAAGAATTACATTCATTGGAAGCACCAACATCCTTTGTTTTCCAGCTGCAACTGGAAGGAGGCTCCAACCCCCTATTTTATCAAGATACAACTTGAGGGAAGTTCCAACTCCCTATTTCTCTAGCTACAACTAGAAGGAGGCTACAACCCCCTATGTTCTTCGGCTACAACCGGAAGGTGGCTACAACCACCTGACCTTGCCCCATCCAAACGCCCTAAAGTAGAATTAGAATTATGGAACCACTGTCACACTATCACTATGATATATACCAATGTAAACATATACCAATAAACCTAAACCATGCATCAACCTGTACCTCAACTTGTAATCAACCTGTACCATAAACACGTGCATCAACTATGCACCAACATGTACCAAACAATTTGTAATCAACTTGTACCATAAACAAGTGCAACCAACAATGTACCAAGTATGTACCAATCATGTGTCAAGTACTCCTCAACTATGACTCATCAATATGTACCAACATCATCAACTATACACCTCATGTATGTGCCAACTCATCAACTACTTGTCTCAACCATGTACCCAACTTGTACCTCAACCAAAAGCCCTCATCAATTTCATCATCCAAATATGATTTGTAAATTTGTAATAGACTTGGTGTATATTATCACATGCCTTCAAACCTTCCTTAACTTTAACAACAAGAGAATATCATTTTCATCAAACGTTTCTTTGGTCTCACAAGACTAGTTTTGGATTAGTCAACAACCCTAACTTGAAATAATCATAACTTTGTACCTGTAGTGAATAAATATATGAAAATGATATACAATGTTCTTCAATTTTTTTTATGAGATTCCTCCAGGTGTCACTACTTGTAACCTATCATAAAAGGATTTATGGAAAAAATGGCACACCTTGTTGAATTCTGGCTTATTCTAGAGAGCGACCTTGTAGAGCATGCCCCGCATGGAATTTTTGTTGAATTGAACTGAAACTGTTACAAAGAATACTAAATCATGTAATATAACCAACACATTTGGTTTTACTAAATGTTTATCTGTTATGAATAAGTTATGACGTTTTTACCCAAAACACATGTTTTTGACTAGTTTCAGGACTAGCCACAAACCCTATTTTCCATGAAGTGTAACTCCAAAAATACAATGACCCACAAGATAAATTTTGTACCATGGATACTTGGATATGTTTCCTCAATTTGATAGCAATTTCATTATCTGAATCATTCTATGAAAAATGTTATTGCGAAAATGGTGAGATGACCTGAAAAAAAACATACCTTAGAAAGCATCATCAAAGAATTTATCCTTCCTTGAATTCCGGCCTTCTTTTCTTCACTTTCCTTAGAAATTAGGATTATATATACTTTGGTTACCTTAGATACCTATATTTATTCAATATTCTCAAGTGTTTCTTAAATGAGAGAGTCTTGCCTCTTATTTATACTCTCCAAGTAGCTTTCTTAAAAACATCTTCTAGGTCACTTTTCCCACTTTCCTTATTTTAGGGTTAACCCACTTCTAATTTCTCCATTAAATTTATTATTGAATTAATTTATTTTTTATTCACTTTGAATTGTAGTACACTCATCACTTCACTTTATTATTTACCTTTTAAAATCTCTTAAACCACTTTGACTACTTTGACCTTTTGGGGCTTCTAGAGGACATATGAGGGTCCTCCAACTTTGTAAGGCCGTAACTCTCAAACCGTGAGGAGTTATGTGACGTTCCACATACCACCAAAAATGGAATGACATGTACTATCCATATAGAATATTATTACCTGAAAATATATCAAAACACATACCATTATCCATCAAACAAACTTGGATCCATTACCCAAACCTGGGTTCTCCAACTTCTCATGGCCATAACTCTCTAACCATGAGGAGTTATGTGATGTTCCATATACCAACGGAAATGGCATGAAAATTACTATCCATATAGGATAGTTTCACTGAAAAATTCATTGGCATTCATCTCATTATTCCACAAATAAGCATGGGTTCTCTAACCATACTTCTAGGATAACCCAATCTGCAAAGCGTCTTCCTGTGAGGGCTTTCACCATAAGGGGACCAATTCAGAGTTCATACATTTATACTTATTATCAACCATGACAAGACAATAACAAGTCATATTTACATCAAACAATATTGGGTCCATTACCCAACCTTTGTTCTACGGGGCTTTCTTCAAGGGTTGACATCAATGACAACCAACCTTAATCAACAATCTCCCCCTTTGGCATTGATGGAAACACTCTAATGCAATACTGAAATCATATCACTCATGCTCACCCTGGAACCATGCCTCTGTCCTCTACCTTTTTCCTCTACATCTGATAAATCTCTCCCCCTTTGTCATCAATGGCAAAGGTATCTTTCCATCCGGGGTTGCTCCCCCTGACTGAACTGTCCTCTTATGGTGCTTCCTCGTGTAAATATAAGACATATAAGATAAACATTCAAAAATCATTCATTTTGGAGTAGAAATAACTCCAAGTCTTTGGCGAAGATATTCAAATGATTCCCGTGGAAGTGGTTTTGTGAAAATGTTTGCCACTTGTTCTTTTGTGCCCACATACTCAACTCTGATGTTATTTTATGCAACTTGCTCCTGTAGAAAGTGATACTTTATTGGAATGTGCTTCGTCTTGGAGTGCATCACCCAGTTCTTTGAGACACTGATGGAACTTGTATTATCATAATAGATTAGAATGGGCTCATCATACTCAACCTGTATATTTGTCAGAGTTTGTTTCATCCAAAGAACCTGTGTACAACATGATGTTGCTGCAATATACTTTGCCTCAGCTGTAGATAAAGATATTGATGATTGTTTCTTGCTTAGCCATGATACTAAACACTCACCCAAGTAGAACATTGCTCCATTGGTGCTTCATCAGTCATCAATACAACCTGCCCAATCTGCATTTGTGTAGGCAATAAGTGATATATCCTTTCCTTTCGGATACCATAATACAAACTCTTATGTTCCTTTGAGATATCTGAAAATCTTCTTCATTGCTAACACATGTGACTCATTTGGTGCTGCTTGAAATTGTGCCACCTTTCCAACTGCTTACATTATATATGGTCTGGATGTTGTCTCATATAGTAGTCTGTCAATCATTGACATGCATTGCCTCTGATATGTAGACTTTGAATCATCATATTTTCTCAACTTGAAACTGGTTTTCATGGGAGTGATAACTGGTTTGCAATCTTCCATTCCAAACCTCTTTAGCATTTCTCTGATATACTTGGTTTGAGAAATAAAAAATCCTTGGTTTCTTTGACACATCTGAAGACCCAAAAAGAAGGATAGTTCTCCAAGTAACGACATTTCAAATTCATTTTGCATATACTTTGCAAATATTTGTCTTAACCTGTCATTAGTACTTTCAAAACAATATCATCAACATAAATTTCAATTAATAAAATATTACCTTGAGTTACCTTGATGTAGAGGTTGTTTTTTGCGCTTCCTTTCCATAGTTCGTAGGGAGTTTTGTCATTGTTGTTTCTGAGAATTACTATGTTTTGAATGTGAATTGATGTATGCACCACATGTGTCCAAAAAAACATCTGTCAATTTGGAATCCATTAGCATTGTTTGAGCCATTTCCTGTGTAATTATCATCCATTATGATAATGTTCCTTTGTCTCTGAACCAATATATGAATCCATGCTCTCGTCCATACTTTCCAAGACTCTACTTGCGCAAATGTCCATAATGTTGACCCATTTATCACTATACTATCATGAAGTATTGATTAATCTATCAAAATGTACTTATGCTAACTGATTTCTCTAAATCTATCTTCTCAAACTCTGCAAACTGCTTGAAAGATGGTTCTTTGGCTTGTCACATCGATTACATAGACTCCCCTTGTCTAATATTCATATTACTTGGGAGTCTCTAATCCGGATGGCTCAAAACAATTCCTTCTCTGATGTGTATTCATCATCATCTTCATTGGTAGATTCATCATCATCTTCATTAGTAGATTCATCATCATCTTCATTGGTAGATTCATAATCTCTCTAAGATTTGACTTCTTTCTTTCTATATATGGATTCATATTTCACTACAATGCCTGAAAGTACAATATCTTGCACCTGTTCCTTATTTACCCGTCCTTCCTTTCTTTCAGTTATCTTCCAAACCTTTATGTATCTGGCATCTTTCCTTTTCTTTGTAGAATTTTCTTCATCTCGTTTTATTGCCAATCTTGCAATCTCTGGTACCTAGTCTTTGTTCACCTATTCTTCCTATTTTATTATCCATACTTTCTTATATTTGATATCAGTATTCTCTTTCATGGAAGTATCGATTATGCTTCTACAATCACTAGCTATGTGTCCATAGTTATGAAACTTGTAACACTCAATGTTACGTGTGACCACATAGGCACTTCTTGCTTGAACATTTCTTTTATAATCCCTGCAATCTGCAACCTTATGTCCAAAGATAGTACAATAAAATAAATTACCATAAAATAAATTTGCATACCTTGGAGTGAATGATCTTCTTTGTGGCGTAGTCCTTCTGAATTTTTTCATTGACTGATCATGATCATGATTGAAACTTCTTTGTGGCCTGAACATGGATATTCTTATTGAAGATGTATCTTCAATAGTTTTCTTAGATTTTGGTTGACCATGATTCGTTCCTTTGAGTACTTCTACATAACTCTTTCTATTTTCTTCATTCTTCTTTTCTACCAAACTAGAGTGCTTTTCTTCATTCTCTATAACTGATGTGGATGTTTCTGGCTTTTCAACGTTCTTGTTGATCTTGACGAATTTACTTCTCAATGTGATAACTTCTTCTTCAATCTTCTCAACCTCTTT
>JASDQU010688582.1:16820-38963 GCA_032191745.1 Picea mariana
TGCAACTGGAAGGAAGCTTCAACCCCCTAGTTTCTTAGGCTAAAACCTTATGGAATCTCCAACTCCCCAATTCTATGGCTACAACCAGAAGGAGGCTACAACCCCCTATGTTCTCCGGCTACAACCGGAAGGTGGCTACAACCACCTATCCTTGACCTGTCCAATTGCCCTGAAGTAGAAGTAGAATGATGGAACCACTATCACACTATCACTATGAGATATACCACTGTAAACATGTACCAATAAACATGAACCATGCATCAACCTGTACCTCAACCTGTAATCAACGTGTACCATAAACAAGTGCATCAACCATGCACCAACTTGTACCAAACAATATGTAATCAACATGTACCATAAACAAGCGAAACCAACCATGTAACAAGTATGTACCAATCATGTGTCAAGTACTCATCAACTATGTCTCATCAATATGTAACAAAATCATCAACTATACACCTCATGTGTGTGCCAACTCATCAACTACTTGTCTCAACCATGTACCCAACTTGTACCTCAACCAAAATCCCTCATCAATTTCATCATCCAAATATTATTTGTAAATCTATAATAGACCTGGTGTATATGATCACATACCTGCAAACCTTCCTTAACTTTAACAACAAGAGACTAGCATTTTCATCCAACGTTTCTTTAGTCTCACAAGACTAGTTTTGGATTAGTCAACAACCCTAAATTGAGATAATCATAACTTTGTACCTGTAATGAGTAAATATATAAAATGTATGCACAATGTTCTTCAGTGTGTTTTATGCAATTTCTCCAGGTGTCACTACTTGGAAACTCTCAGAAAAGGAGTTATGGAAAAAATGGCACACCTTGTTGAATTATGGCTTATTCTAGAGAGCGACCTTGTAGAGCATGCCCTGCATGGAATATTTTTTCAATTGATATGAAATTGTTACAAAAAATACTATAGACTATACTCTAACCAACACATTTTTTCTTAATGAATTTGGATCTGTTATGAAGAAGTTATGATGCTTTTACCCGAAACACTTGTTTTTTACTATTTTCAGGACTAGCCACAAACCCTATTTTCCACGAAGTGTAACTCCAAAAATACAACGACCCAAAAGATAATTTTTTTAACACTGATACTTGGATATGTTTCCTCAATATAATAGCAATTTAACTATCTGAATCATTCTAGAAAAAAATTTATTGCGAAAATGATGAGATGACCTGAAACAAACATACCTTAGAAAGCATCATCAAAAGAATTTATCCTTCCTTGAATTCTGGCCTTCTTTTCTTCACTTTCCTCAGAAATTCAACTTAGATATCCTTTGGTTACCTCAGACACCTATATTTTTTCAATATTCTCAAGTATCTCTTAAATGAGAGAGCCATGCCTCTTATTTATACTCTCAAAGTAGCTTCTTTAAAATCATCTTCTAGGTCACTTTGCCCACTTTCCTTATTTTAGGGTTAACCCACTTCTAATTTCTCCATTAAATGTATTATTGAATTAATTTATTTTGTATTCACTTTGAATTATAGTACACTCATCACTTCACTTTATTAGTTACCTTTTAAAATTTCTTAAACGACTTTGACTACTTTGACCTTTTGGGGCTTCTAGATGACATATGAAGGTCCTCCAACTTCATAAGGCCATAAATCTCAAACCGTGAGGAGTTATGTGATGTTCCACATACCAGTAGAAATGGAATGACATGTAATATACATATAGAATAGTATTACCTGAAAATATATCAAAACTCATATTGTTATCCATCAAACAAACTTGGGTTCTCCAACTTCTCATGGCCATAACTCTCTAACCATGAGGAGTTATGTGACATTCCACATACCACTAGAAATGGAATTACAAGCACTATCCATCTAGGATATTTTCACTAAAAAATTCACTGGTGTTCATCTCATTATCCCACAAATAAGCATGATTTCTCTAACCATACTTCTAGGATAATTCAATCCACAAAGCGTTTTCCCGTGAGGGATTTCACCATAAGGGGACCACTTTGGATTTCATACATTTATACTTATTATCAACCATGAAAAGAAAATAACGAGTTATCTTTACATCAAACAATAATGGGCCCATTACCCAACCTTTTTTCTATGGGGCTTTCTTCAGGGGTTGACATCAATGACAACCAACCTTAATCAACACTCGCCACATTTCTAGTATTCAAGGAGCTCAAGGCCATGTGTTGATTATGTGGAAAAGGATTGGTTAGCACAACTGGTGGTAGAGATAAAATCCTCACAGCCTCCATATGTTTGGGGAATAAATGGGTAAGGTGATCGTCTGTACAAATCTTGTAGGGAAACTTCACCTTCCACCTTTCTTTCTTTCCCTCACCAACATTATTATTTGACTTCTCATTATTTTTGTTGTCCTTGGGTTTATTATTATTCATCCCACCCCTACGATTGTTACCACGTCCTTTCTTTTTATTCCCTCATGGTTGCTAGTTACCATTCAAGTTGGTCGATGATTGCACAAAATGTACATCCGTCGAATGAGTGGGAGTGGAGGACATAGACGAAGTTGGCCCTCCAACAGACTGGTTTAGAGACAACTCTTTCATTTGGCAGAGCCTACAATGCCATCAACATGAGGCCCTCCTACAGACTGGAAGAGCCTATAATTCCATCAACATGAGGCCCGATATTTTGTCTAGGGTCACAGTTTGACCTCGATATGTCTAGAAAAATCTTGTATAACATCCAAGACTGAGCATATATGAGATCTAACTGTTGGGATTTAAAAATCTCTTATTCCTCAGATGTAACCCCGGTTGTAGAAACATCCTTCAAAATATAAGGTTGTAGAGACTTAAGGAATCACTCTAGCAAGAATTCTGTGGGTATGTAGGCCTTGATCAACCTCTTATGTATACGCCACTCCTGGATGTGATCCGAGATATGAGTGGATTTTTCCTGACGGAAGTCCGACGTAAGTTATATTCCCACATTGTAACGTATTGGCAATTGGAAGTGGTTGAGGATTACTAAAACCATCTGATTAAAAGTTTTGTATATCCCCCTTGGTAGCTTGATATACCATTTCGATGCAACCCCTATGAGGGTGCATTGAAAAAATATTAACTGAATATATTCGTCATTAAGGGAGTTCAAAGAGCACCAAAGGTGAAAATTAGTGACGTTATCACTAGGATCCTCACCAATTTTTCTGTTGAATTTTGCAATATCCTAAGGAAGATTGGTAGGGATGAGGGTCCATGTCAGATCATGATGCACATAGTCATTCATTAACTTAGACAAGTCTGGAAGATTAAGCTACATGGATAGAAAATGGATACTGGGTTATGACATCTAGCCCCAAGCTCCATGGAAAGATTTTTGTTGGGGAATTTCATCCCATCTAGGGTTGTGGTATGCACCATGGACCTGTCTGGGATTGTAAGACCCTCCTCTGAACTGATTCATGAGGGGCTGGTTGGGCACCATTCTAGTAGGAATTTTATGATGAGGGTTGTAAAAAATTCCCCCAACTAGAGTGGCTCCAGATTCGGGGTTTTCCAAGGTATGAAACTGACCTCCTCTGGGTGTGAATTCGAAGGATAAAGGTGGATTCATCATGCAAAACGCATTGGTTGGAATCAATACATAAGAGGTATGTGTAAAGAATGGACTGTAAGTAGTAGCTTGTCCTCCAGGTTGGTTACTCCATCCAAAATAATTAGGACCGGGATTAGACCCGAGGCTCATAAGAGGAAGGCATCCAACTATAGGAGTCATTTTTGGGACATGAGCACCACCAAAAAAAAATGGATTATATGGAGGAGCCATGCCCCCAAGTCCAATACTAGTATTTGTACTAGACACTGGGATGGAGGATGAAAATTGCGATGTGAAATTCGGCATACCATAAGAAAAAGGGCTAGATGCCATAGGGATGGACTGAATATTGTAGCACGGCGAGTGACAAATGGACCCAAAAAGGTTCATGGCTATAGGTTGAGTATTCACTATAGGAAGGACTGGAGTGATGATAGGAACCTCTAACACTACAAACATTTTGGTTGAAGGTGTCGAAGGAGTGTCGTTAACTATAGTGGGTATGGGAGTTGAAGGACTCCTGGTATATTTTTGAATAGATTCAGTACTCATCCTTGTATGATCACAAGTCTAGTAACTAGAGGTTCATGTACCACGTTTGATAACTTTACGCCTTTTAGAAGGCAAAAAATCAAAATGTGGTGGTAATTGTAACAAGCAGCGAGACCTACATGGAAGTTGGTCTGGCTCCACGATGACTCAATAATCAAGATATAAAAACAAATTATAGGGCAAACTAGTAATAAGGAGCACACCAAAATAAAATAAACAAAAGTCTAATATGCACACAAATAGGATAAATTGGTTGAAAGGGGCCTCCCTCCCTAAAGTAGGTATGCCTCACCCAAAAGGGGTCTGAGACTCCCTGAAAATATCAGAGGTATCTGAATCAGTTATAAGTGCCCTTGTGGGATTAACAACCAATTAGTCAAATCCCCTTGAAGAGGTAATCCTCCATAAATTTTGTTTGTTTTCCGACCCTTATCTAACCCAGGGTACCTACAAAATAACCCCTCCAAGTAACCTATGTGGTACCTATGTCAAGCATCTAAGCAACCACGGTATAACCGATGTGCAAGAGAACAGTTGTAAGTCAGGTCTACCGTATGGGAAGGGTAACAAATCTTGAAACCTTGAAAGAACCAACTCTCGCAGAGGTAAAGTTACTAGCAAGATTCCCATATACGAATAGATCCCCAAAATTATATCTAACACTAAGAAGGTATTGGGGGGATATCCCCTCAACCAAATTCATGCGACCTCGTGCTTAACTCCAGTGTAAGCAGAGCCTATTGATGTCACCAATTATACAATGGATTTCACCACTCCCTTAGTCATACACAAATGTTGATTTGATAGCCTTCGATAATTTTACTCACAAAATCCTATTCCAAGGCTCTAAATCCTAAGCTAGTTTGTGCACCCTAGAAAATGAAATCATTTCTAATCAATTTTAAATTATCAATGTTGTTTTTAGTGGCATTGCTTACTCAAAAAAGGTGTGGTCGTGAAACTAATGATGTTATGACTCAGCGAGTAAAATAAATGAATACAAATAAAATGCAAAGTCCTAACTTCAATTCCCTATAAATTATAAGCTTTTCAAACGCAATTTTCAATTTAGTTCTGCAATTCCAAATAAGATGCAATCTTTCTATACATGTACTAATATCAATGATAAGGGCCCAAAATATCAAATGCCAACAATTCAAAATGATTAATATTTTTGTATTTTTGATATAAAAGAATGAAAATGCAAGGACTAAACAACAACTTGATATAAAGATTCTATTGTATGTAAACGGAGACAAACCAAGTAGGATATCAAGAAGCAAACACCTAGCCTAAGATTCAAGGACAATCAATGAAAAGGATGATGAGAAAGGCACCGCCTGAAAATTCAACCAAAGAAAGGTTTCCTATCATTCCACAAACACTTAACAGTCATAACAGAGACCTAAGAAGACTCGAAAACCATCAAAACTTACCCAACAAACATAAAACTTAGCAACCAAGAAAGAAAGGATGATGTACATGAATTTTCAGGAGAAAAGCACATATATACGCCTCTTGCACGAGGACAGCTCATGTATGTACGCGACTGTTAAGCAAAAACCCACATATATGTGATAAAACATTGCCAAGATAAGGATAAGGCCAAGAAACTCAGATTCAGAATAAACAGAGGATGTCAAGAAATTATATAACAAGAAACTCAATATAAACGAGAGAAATCAAAGGAGAAAAACACTCCAAACCCCGAAAAGAATATTCTATCCCCAGTATGGTCGTCAATTCTGTTACGAGGAAAATATCTCTATGGATAGGGGTAAACCATAACAGATAGAAATGCCTGCAGAAATAAACTCTAATCTCAGATATGATATATAAGAAAATATGCTAACAAGACAAGGTGAAGAGCCTACCTCGTCCAGATGTTCGATGAAATCCACCGTGAGCACTTGACTCAAAGCAATACACCTACAACTTGTCCTCAACAACCAAGAAATGCAAGAATATGGTGATAATATATAAGTTTAGCACATTCAATAGCATAATCCATCAACATTCATAACAAATATGGCCATGTAATAATGATTCAAATATTTTCAAGATATTAATTAGACGAGAAAAGAGTATTTCTATTAAAATGTAATAAGTAGAAGTGAATGAATTACAAACTTTCATGTCAACACGGTTCCGAACTGAGAAAATAAGTCCCTTCCATCTGGGCCTCCACCACTTCGATCCTCCACCAAAGGCAAGCTCATATAATATAGAAAATGAGGTTCTCAATCAAGTAGGGAAGAGCTTTGGGGATAAACAATGTGTTCAGACTTAAAAGGACAAAGGGATGCAGACTCAATATGAAATGAATAATTTATCCAGAGTAACTTTGCTCTCAAAGTTGAATTCTTCTCCTCCTTTCCACAGCTTGAATATGGCCCATTTATAGCCTTCAAGTGGAACTAAAAGGCCGAATCAAAACGTTTCTAGTATATGGAAGGTCAAGGATCATGGACCTATGACGTGACATGGAAGCCCGACAGTATTTTTTAATTTTGGGCACAAACCCGATGTACGCGGGTTGTAGTGGTGCAATCTACATATACACATGTTGTATAATAGTTAGGGTGTATATATGTGGAAAAATATTTTTTTTAGCTCTAGGATTTGCAAAAAGGGACTTCAAGTCTACATAGGGAAATGGAAAAACACCTTCTGAGAAAATTTGCATAAGGTGAGGCAAATCTTTCTATAACAGATTCAGCTCTAAGATGGTTTATGAGCTTGGAGGGAAATAGTATCACAACTTGGGATCAAATGAAAAAAACATTCAGTGAAATATACAGAGACTATTGTAGAGTAAGAGATACAAGGGATGATATTTTTAGAATGACACAAGGACCTGATGGATCTCTAGAAGAGTTTGAAGAGAGATTTCAACTAAGCTACAAGAAAGCTCAAAATTTCACTCTGGATGAAGACTCACTCAATCTTGTCTCACTTAGAGGAGTAAGATAAGATCTTATGGAAACATTAAATCTCATATCCAATGGAGATATCTATCAGTTGGACTATGATGATATCAAAATAATATTCAAGAACCATTCAAGGTCCTCCAGAAAGAAAGGTAGAAGTAGTAGAGGTTTGATATATCCATCTTCTAACCCTACAACTCATATAAAGGAATGAATTAGGAGGATTAATAGAGTACATGAAGACTGATATTTTACACTCTTTAGCCATGCAAATGGATACAATGCAGATCAAGAAGAAACAAGAGGAAGCAGAGAGGGAATTAGTTGTCTATTGTCCCAAGTGCACTAAAAGGAATCCTAGAAATGAGTGTCCTTTAGACCTTATAGATGTTTGTGGTATTTGTGAAGAAAATCATCCAAATAACAAATGTCCTTCTTTTTCATGATTGAAATCTACATTTCAAGGAGCATAGAAGAATGTGGAACCACTATACTTCATCAATCAAAGAAGTCATGGAGCACCAAGACCATTTCAAACAGATTTCAACTTCAATCTTGCTCAAAATTTTAGTGCATATAATTCTCAAATTTCTCCTCAACCATGGTATAACCCATTACCTTTGACAAATACAAACCCTTGGAAATACCAAGGACCTCCAATTCCTCCTCCATACCAATCTTTTCCTATCATTCCACAAAATTAGTGGAATCAACCATCATAAGGATGGAGGCCACAAAATTTCTAACAACCTTCATTAATGCCTCCTCGTCCTCAAAACAACACTACTCAAAATAGTGTTCCTCCTAATAAACCTCATCTACCTTCTCAACCTACTCCAAATCGGAACAATATGAAATCTCAACTTGTATACAACAATGATACAACTTATCAGACTCATTCTATGGAATTACAAGAGATAAATCTCATGTCAGGAAAAATATTGCAACAACAACCAAAGCTCATAGAAAATGAATAATCTAAGAAAGAATACATTAGCTTACCTCAACCACAAGCCCCTCCTTACCCTGAAATATTACAATAAAATAAATGTTATACATATGAGGAAAGAGAACTTTTAGGAGAGCTTAAAATTTAGTGCATAAATATACTTCTCTTACAAGATATTAAAGATGTTCCCATTTTCAACAAGTATATCAAGGAAGAGTGCATTAGAAGACCAGGGAGAAAAAGGAAAGATGTTCCTAGCATAAATGTTGTAAAACAATTAGCTGACCTTATACTTGGGAAGTTAATAGTACTTAAATACTTGGATCGAAGGATTCCTTTAGTGAATGTCCATATTAAAAACACCTTGATCCAGAATACTCTTATTGATCTAGCAGCTACTATCAACATTATGACTAGAGATACCATGATGAAACTCAACCTTCAGGAATTTTTGATAAACACCCCAACTGTCCTACAACTTGTAGATCGATCCACAATTAAACCTGAAGGCATGTTGGAAGACATCATAATCTCCATTGAATCTTGGGAGTACCCTATTGAATTCCTAGTCCTTCAAACCAAGTCTCAATCCAATGTATATCTTCTCATTTTGGGAAGGCCTTAGTTGGCCACAACAAATGCATACATTAGATGTAGAGAAAACAATATGAATATCACTGATGACCTATCCCAAAAGAAAATTGTTTATTATCCCACTGCCTAACCTTTGATAATAAAAAATATTCCTATGTGGGTGGAAGAAGAATAAGACTTGACAAAAACAACTTCCTACCCCATATACACAATTCACACTTCCTTGGATGATAGTACAATTGATGAAGACACTTTCCTTGAAACTTTTCTGCAAAATCAATATCCAAAAGATGTGAAATAGAAGGGATAAATAATAATAACATATCTGAAATTTATGCAGAAAATGACACTAAATTATGGACAAACTTGTTTACTGTTGATATAAAACATCCAACTGTCAAAACTATAGAGATCATCCATGCAAAAACACTCAAAATCAACAATAAACTCACTAGTCAGTAGGAACAAAAGGCTATTAGATGTGTTGAAAAGAAATCTTGAAGATTTTGCATGGGATTATAAAGACATGAAATACATACATCCTTATATTTGTACTCACCATATTTACATCAAGGAGGAATACAAACCTGTTAGGCAACCCCAAATAAGGATGAACCCTGCAATGAAAGACATAGTTAAACAATAACTCAAAAAATTGCTTGATGTCACATTCATATAGACTATCTCAAACAGTGAATGGGTCTCTCCTCTAGTTATTGTTCCAAATAAGAATGGGAAGTGGAGGATATGTGTGGATTATCGGGAGTTTAAAAAGGATACCATAAAGGACCATTTTCCCCTACCTTTTATTGACTAAGTATTGGATGTCTTAGTCAGGGAGAAATACTTTTCCTTTCTGGATGGTTTTATTGGATACAACCAGATTCAGATCAGTGCTGAGGATCAAGCAAGACCACCTTTACTCGCCCCTGGGTTAGATTTTCATACAGAGTCTTGCCTTTTGGTCTATGTAATGCCCCAACCACTTTTCAAAGAGAAATTTTCAACATCTTTTCAAAACTCATCCATGATAAAGTTGATATCTATATGGATGATTTTACCCCTTATGGAAATTCATTTAATGAAGCCTTGGACAATCTAGATAAGGTTCTCCAAAGATGTAGAGAAATGAATCTATCCCTTAGTAATGAAAAATGTAATATGATGATGAATGAATAGATTGTTTTAGGACATCACATGTCCTCCAAAGGAATTGAAGTAGACAAAGCAAAGAACAAAATCATCACCTTACTTCTTACCCCTCTAAAACCAAAAGATGTAAGAATCTTTCTTGGACATGTAGGATATTACATGAAGTTTATTAAGGATTTCAATAAAATAGCTTCTCCCATGTTTACCTTGTTGTCCAAATATGTGGAATATTGTTGTACTATAAATTGTCAACAATCTTTTGAAAGAATCAATGAAAAACTTACAACTGCTCTTATATTACAAGGTCCCAATTGGAGTCTCCCATTCTACATTCACACTGATGCATCAGAAAAGTATGTAGGATCAGTCTTAGGACAATATGAAGACAATAAACCTTATGCAATTTACTTCATAAGTAATAATTTAGTTGGTATAGAATTGAATTATACTGCTACAGAAAAGGAACTTTTAGCAATGGTTCATGCTCTCAATAAATTCAAACATTATGTTACAGGTATAAATTTTTAATACATACAGATCATGCTTCCATTAGATACTTGATGAATAAACTTGACATTAATGGCAAGATGATTAGATGGTTTTTTTTATTACAACAATTTGATCTAACTATTCTGGATAAGCCTAACAAACAGAATGTAGTTGCAGATTTCTTGTCCAAATTGACCATTCCTACTAAACAAGGCATGATTGATGACCAATTTCCAGATAAGCACCTATTTTCCATATCAACACAAACCCCCTAGTTTTATAATATATAAAATTACCTTACAACAGGAAAGTTTCCTTAACATTTATCCTACAGGGAGAGATGCAACATTGTCCGGAAAAGTTCATCCTATATTTGGGTTGCATGTTATTTGTTCAAACTATGTCCAGATCATATTTTGATGAGATGAATAAGAGAAGATGAGGTGCATGATATCCTACATGATTTCCATGATGTACCATGTAGATCTCATTATGTATCAAAGAGGACAACTTATAAGATCTTACAAGTTGGATATTATTGGCCAACCCTACATAGAGATGCTCATCAATAAACTACACATTGTGATGAATGTCAAAGAATGGGGAAACCAACAAGGAGAAATGAAATGTATTTACATCCCAAAGTATCATTAGAACCATTTTACAAGTGGGTCATAGACTTCATAGGCCCAATTTATCCTCCATCTGTGCACAAGAAGCACATTTTGGTATGCACACACTACTTGACAAAATAGGTTTAAGTAAAGGCCATGAAGGATGTCACAGAATTAAATGTAGCATCATTCCTCCAAGATTGCATGTTTTCAAGGTTTGGTTATCCATTATAGATAGTCACAGATCAAGGCCTTCAATTTACATCAAGGATCATTAAAGAAATCATGAAGGAACATAACATCTGCCACAGGAAGTCAACACCTTACCATCCTCAAGAAAATGGGCAAGATGAGGTCACAAACTGAGAGCTAGAAAACATCATCACCAAAATAGTGAGAATGAACAAGAAATATTGGTCAAAGAAGCTCACAGAAGAAGAATGGGAATACAACATTACATGGAAAACTACCAAAAGGCTTACTCCTTTTGAATTAGTTTATGGTAACAAATCCATGCTTCATATTGAATTTTAATATCATACATTGAGAACAACAGTGTAATTAGACATGAGTTTGCAGTCAACACAAAAATAAATAAAGAGCCAATTGAATACATTATATGAGTACAAGATGCAAGCCCTCTTCAACACTGAAGTGGTGCAGAAACAAAGAAAGGACTAGTGTGACAAGAAGATTAAGTATAGAAATTTCAAAGAAGGGGATTGGTCTCTATTATATGACTCAAGGTTTAAGGATTTGAAAGGAAAGTTGATGACAAGGTGGTTAGGGCCCTACATCATTGAAAAGTGTTATAATAATGGTTTAGTGCAGATAAGAACCATTGATGAATAAGGAATATCACTACTAGTGAATGGATCTATACTAAAGACTTACAATAATCCCCTAACAAAAGAATAATTCATAGCAACAGTGAGGAAACAAAATCTAGATGTGATTTATAGAAAAAATGCTCGCAATGCATCCCAATAAAGAGATATGAAAAAAAAATGAATAAAAAAATACTAGATGAAAACCTTCCAAAGGAATCTAGGACACATCTAAGGGTGAAAACCTCCAATGGAGGCAGTCTTGGATCCAAAAAATAAATGAATATCCTCATCAGGAAAACTTCTCAAAAGCTTGATGAGGTAAGGCATTAATGAAAACTAGTGATGGCACTTATTCTTTGAGAAAAAAGGAAAAAAAAAATAAGAGAAGAAAAAAAATAACATAAAAAAGAGAATTTTTTTGTACTAATATTTTTTGTTTGTAGGTACTAGGAACTTCTTTACTGCAGCCATCTGCACAAGAATAAAATCAATATTCAGTAAGGACAGTAAGAATTCACAACTTTCCCATAAATTTTCATAATTTTTCATCATTCATAAATAGCATTTTCCATCATCTCCATATGATCATCCATATTTTTCATTTATATCATACATACCACTTTCCATAACCAACACTTTTTTTTTACCCTTCATTTCAATAAAAAAGTATCCAAGGTTATTCTATGGGATCAAACTACAACATTCTACAAGATCAACCTAACAAGACAATTTCTACAAATAATGGAAGGTAATCAGATTCAAAACCACCATCACAATTCAATGATAAATATCATAACTAGAATCACCTTCTCCAATAATTGTTTTCATCAAATACATCACTGGGATAGAAAACATAAACTTCTATAGGATACTCAAAATCCTATAGAAAATATTCAAAGGGGAAGAAACATGTTGTCCCTTGACGAAGTTTTGGGACATACTTGATCATGCTTGACCATTTTTGGGACTTCGACAGCCTGTCAAAGATGGAGCGCTAGACGAAGCGAAGATTGTGGAATCTTGGCCCACTTTTGGGTCCCTTTCGGGTTTTTAGGAATATGTAAAGGGAAAGGGATTTCGGCCCGTTGGTTTACCCACGCTTAGGCCCACTTTTGTAATGTATAAATAGATATCTAGGCATCTATCAGAAGATATAGGGATGTATGTGATGTAAGCTAAGTGATAATAGATTTTGTAAGTGCTATGTGCATGACTGTAAGAGGCTTGCAGAGCTAAGTGAAATTCATTGTAAGGAGTTGTGGAAGGCTTTGTGTTGTAACATAAGGAAGAAGGATCTAGCGAGTTGTGCAGATCTTCTATCCCATGCGAAGAAGGTTTTTGGTGGCTATGTTTTGTAACCGATTGAAGATGCTAATAAAAAAGAAGAGTTGGTGGACATAGCCCCAAGGTGGGGGTGAACCACGTAAATCTGTGTGTTATGCTTTGTGCTTCGACTTAATGTGTTTATCCTTTATTTTTCTAAGTGCTTTGATATATTTAGATAGATCTACTTATGCTTTGTGCTTATAGAGGCATGTGAATGTTAGATCTGACATGTATGAAGATGCTTAGTGCTGATCTACCAGATCTAAACTATTTTACTATTGCTAAGTGTTGAAATACGTTATATCTAAGTGAATGTTGCAATGCTCCGTGTTATCTGCGAAGTATAATAAGGGTTGAATATTGACGAATGAGCTATGCTAAGTACTCTATAAGAGATGTAATCATAGATCTATTTCCCAACTAAGGTTGCAGACACTTGATTCCTGCAACCACCCCTACGGCTACCTCGGGTGAGACTTCATCTACCTCGCAGGTGTTGCTGCTACCTCAGGTGAGACTTCATCTGCCTCACAGGTGTTGCCGAAAGGGCCGGTAGTTAGGGCATTGTTGGTGCGCTCTTAAGCGTTGAACCCTGGGTCTGACCCTATGCCAACAAATGGTTTCGTTACTGGGACCTGAAACTGTGATTGTTGGGAACTAAGAAAGAAGAGGCTTGTGTAAAAGAAAGATTTTTGCATAAATTTATGACCTAGCATGCAGTACCCTACTCAATTTATAATCTCTATGCTAAGAAAAGAAGTTTGATCTGAAGAAAGAAGGTCAGATCTCTAGAGAAGAAGCAGGATATGAAAGCTCTTTGTTCCAAGGAAGGTAAAAGAGAGAAGTTCTGATTGAAAGAGGTAAGATCTGTAAACTTTGTGCTCTGTTAAAGGTAAGAATAATTAAAGAAGTCTTGGATCTGAAAGACTTGTGCTCTATAAAAGTAAGATAGGTGGAAATTTTGGTTTCTAGAGTATGGATATAGGTATATTTGATAGGTTTTGTCCTAGTTTGAAAGCTAGGGTGTTAATAGACGAAAGAAGGTTTGATATGAATATATCTGATAAGAATAATGAAATATATGTTATACATATGCATAGAAATAATGTTTGGACTAAAAAATTGATGCAGGATCCTAGAAAGAATGTGTTGCAAGTTAACTACTATGATCCTAGTGTGTAGTATAAAAGGATCTAGGGACCATTTAAAAGAAAGAGAGGATTGACCCTTTGTTACAGTTGTAGAAGACCAGGACATTTTGCTAAGGGATGCCCCAGAAGAAGACCTAGTTGTCTTTGTTGTAAGGCTATGGACCATGAAGTGTTGGATTGCCCTAGAATGATCGCTAATCTTGAAGGAATGAATCTGAACCAAGAAAAACCTAAGGCAGATCCAGAAAAGGCATAAACCCATCAACAATAAAATATAGTATTGATACAAATGAAGGAGACCCTGAATGACCACCGACATGTCATATTATCAAAGATTTTCAAAGAAAAAGAATGCATTTAGCAAGAATAGGGGACTTCGACATTGACTGTGTTCTTGATGAAGAGACACAAGTGAATATTATGCAAGAAAGAACTTGGGAAGATATAGGGAAGCCTGTTATGATCCCTTCATTAGGAGGAATAGGACTATTCAGAGGGAAGCTGGTAAATTTATGTGGGAGGATTTCTCAGATATCTACGATTGTCAATGGAACTTCGACAAAGGAAGATTTTGAGATTATCAAATGTATTGAAAACAGTGCCTCGTTTACCATGTTACTAGGGAAACCTTAGATTGAAAGAGATCAAGCCAGACGAAAAGAAGAAGAAGAAGCCTCAGAACAGAAAAAACAAGAGTTAAAATATTTCATGACCAGAAATATCGCTCAATTGATTAAAGAACATGAAAATGAATCAAAGCTATTTGACCCTAGAGAATCTGATGTTGAAGCTGCAAGACCACTAGAATACCCTCAGAAGACTAAAGTACTTACTTCAGAGGTAGAAGAGATGTTGACCCTGAAATATTCTCAATAGTGCGTAGTAACTATATCTAAACAAGACAAGAATCAGAATGAAAAGAAGAATACTAAGATGAATCTCACTGGAAAGAAGGCTAGGAAGCTAAGTAAGAAGAGAGTTAGGATTGAAAAATTACAGAAGGTTTCAGAGGGAGCCTCGCAGAAGGAAAATTTGCATAATTTGAGCCTCACCGAGATATCAGAACAATGACATAGGTCACTTCACCGTGGCAAAGCAATATAGTCATTGGGGACGATATATCCATTGATTGATGCTCCGAATGGCTGGAAAAATATTTATGGCTCACCACCTAACCATTGGATCATGCCATAATGGACAGAATAAGAGTTAATGAAGCCTCATACCTGTTGCAAAAAATATGTTGTTGATTTTCCTATTTATCCCATCACGCCATGCACGAAGAACACTTTTGCCAAATCGATAATTTGAGCTCGAAACCTTGGTTAAGATTGTCCAGTGATCATTACATCCTTACTTTCCATCTTATTGATGTGTCTACATTAATTTGTAAACCCAATATTATTAACCCCGAGCGCATATGTTCGAGGAGCTTAGCACACTTGAAGAATATATGAAGGAAGTACTCATTGATCTCAGGAATAACAAATTCATGTCAGAAAGAAGGATGTCTACAAGTGTGCAAGCATCATCGACAGGAGGAGTCCAAGCTTCTCCATTGACTTCTCGCAAAGTAGGAACATCCAGAATCACGACAGAGACGAGAACAAAGCATAAATATGATCTCACGAATGCTAAGTTGATTCCAAGAATATTACCTGTGTATATACCTCCTCTGAGCGGCGCAATGAATAGAGATAGTGTGCCTAGATATTTTGACTATGCCTTGGTCACTACGTACCTCCTGAAAGGGATACGTGCAGTTCACACAGACTAGGATAATATAGGAAAACTAAATTTTAGTGACTTCAACCTTGGAGACCGTAAATCTTACAGTATGCTTGCCCCACATAAGTATCTGACCAAGACGAAAGGTAAGAATTCAAAGATTATCCCCCATCCTTGGACCCATAACCTCGCACAGTCTACCCTGCTTAATGTTATGAATATCCCGCAGTTCAGACGACATCAATAAGTGAATGCATGTGTTAAGTTGTTGTTATTCTGTTACCATGGAGGATATTTATGGTTGAACCGACGTATCACAGTGGACACGACATTGACCCATCAGATCACCAGGATGAGCATACAAGGCCCTAACCCACATGATTTTTACCCTGGAAAGACCACAGACCAAGACTTAGCACAAAATATAAAAGAGACTTATGGCGATGTCAAGAAGGGCATGCACATCTACAAGGTATCCTCTATTCAGAACAATGCAGTACGCCTCGCCTGCCAGTTGATTGCATGAAAGTTAGTTCGTAAGAACCGACCAACCCAAGTCACTGGATTCGTAGTAGACCTCACAGGAAATTTGGCGGAGGGCCTACAGATGAATTGGGCGTAGTACTTGGTAAACCAACTGGAGCTCGACTGCAGAGAAGCCCAGGACCAAGGATATGAGTTCCATTTCAGTTGGCTCCTGATCCTAGTTGCTTTCATTGCATGGGAGATGCCGGAAGGTGCGACCTTCCTGGACATCAATCCATTTGAACCATTGGACATGAAGTTCAGTACCCTGTGGTACTCAAATGATATGAACAAACAATCGCAGTCAAATGTCATGTTTCATTTATATTATAATCAGTTGAAAGTAGCTATCCATTCTACATCGCGCATCACTCCGAACACCTTGATCTATAGGTTTCAGCCCTTGATGAAGTTCAACATAGACAAACACTCTCTCTACATCACAACACGCGTTGATGAGAACAAGAAGTAGTTAGAGTCCTATTATAGATTAACAAAAGAATATATAGAGGAGATCACAAAGGAATGGTCGACGGACCTCCTTGTTCCAGCTGACCCTGCGGACATATCTGATGTGGATAGTCCAAAAACTATGCAGGATCTACCCGGACCTAGCACGCGATAGAAAATCAGTGAAGTGCAAGACTTAAGTAGTGCCTTGGTGAAGACTTCTTCCATCACACCAGAGCAAGAGGTTGATGGTGAAGAATTAGAAGAAGTCGAATAGAAGCCTAGAGACGAAGTGAAGCTTTTGAAGAAGAGGAAGGGTTCACCTCAGAAACCTTCTTCCTGGAAGAAGTCCAAAGCTCTCGTGACTAAGCTACAGACCACACTGACCCCAGATGACTTCAATTTCATCATTGCAGCCCTGAACAATGCTACACTGGAGATAGTAGAGCCATAGGAGATGAAGAAAGAGCAGATGTATAATCATATTGAGATAGAGATCCAAGGGGTGCAGTAGGCACTACAGTATAGCCACGCAGTCTCCACTGCGCCTCTGGAAGTAGGAACACCAAAACCAGGGGATCAACAAGCTCAACTCCATAGGATTGCTAATACAGTCAAAACTCACCTTCGATGGGCTCAAGAAGAAACATTGCAAGCCACTCAAGCTTTAACATAGGTACAGGGAGTTCTTATGGACCAGCACAACACGTCAGAATGAGAAAAGATTTCTCTCCAAGAAAAATGGGACGCATAGAAAGAAGAGCTATAGAAAAGCAAGGAACAGTTGCTCACAGAGAAACTCGAGATAAAGGAACTGGTCAATAGAGCACTTCACTCTGTGACCATTGTCGAAGTACAAACAGAAGAACAGGTTCAACAACAGGTGGCACAACTAGAAGGAGAAATTCAGAAGCTCCAGTAGCGCATTACAGATCTCGAGCTTTGCATAGTATCTAAGACCCCACAGGAGATCAGAGACCAAAGAGAAATAACTTCCCGCAATGCAGTTGACAGACTGAAAGCTCTTGCCTTGGAGTGCAAGCAGTTGAGTAGCCGCAGTGCCTAAACATATGAGAACCTCACCGAAAACCCGGAGTTATATAAACTAGAGTCGCAGCTACAGAAGGAAAATTATGAAGCTGAAAATCTATAGACGCAGTTGAAGGCTCTGTTACCCATAGAAAGAATGAAGAGATCTCATGAAAAGCACATGGACCAACAATAGATCCATACGATCCATAGAAAAGTGATGGAAGTGACTCAACAACTTCAATCGGTGCAATATAAGGCATGTCAGCTATTCATGGAGGTTGAAAGTCAAGGAGCAGAGCTAGAACAGGTTGTGAGTGAAGCAAAACAACGCCTAGAGGTACCCATCAATGACACACTCATCCAGGAGTTTTTTGATTAAGAGACCATAGCACAGTAGCAGGTTGAAGCAACTCGAGCCAAGATCGAGGAATTCGAGGCATAATTTATTAGACTAGAGTGACTCGGGACGATTCACGGGTGAGTGTTGGGGGCCTCTTGGCCCTTGACCAAGTTTTGGGAGATACTTGGTCATGCTTGACCATTTTTGGGACTTTGAAAGCCTATCGAAGATGGAGCACCAGATGAAGCAGAGATTTTGGAATATCAGCCCACTTTTGGGTCCCTTTTGGTTTTGGGGGAATATGTAATGGGAAATGGATGTCATCCCATGGGTTTACCCATGCTTAAGCCCACTTTTGTAATGTATAAATAGATATCTAGGCATCTATCAGAAGATATAGGGATGTATGTGATGTAAGCTAAGTGCTAATAGATTTTGTAAGTGCTATGTGCATGACTGTAAGAGGCTTGCAGAGATAAGTGCAAGTCATTGTAAGGAGTTATGGAAGGCTTTGTGCTATAATGTAAGGAAGAAGGATCTAGCAAGATGCACAGATATTTTGTCTCATGTGAAGAAGGTTTTTGGTGGTTGTGTGTTGTAACCGATTGAAGACGCTAATAAAGAATAAGATTTGGTTGACGTAGCCCCAGGGTGGGGATGAACCACGTAAATTTGTGTGTTACTCTTTGTACTTCGACTTGATGTGTTTATCATTTCTTTCGCTAAGTGCTTTGATATATTTAGATAGATCTATTTATGCTTTGTTCTTATAGAGGTCTGTGAATTTTAAATCTGACATGTTTGAAGATGCTTAGTGTTGATCTACTGGATCTGATCTTTTTTACTATTGCTAAGTGTTGAAATACCTTACATCTAAGTGAATATTGTGATGTTATGTGCTATTTGTGAAGTACAATAAGGGTTTAATATTGATGAATGATCTATGATAAGTACTCTGTAAGAGATATAATCATAGATTTGGGTTCCCAACTAAGGTTGCAGACACTTGAGTCCTGCGACCACCCTTGACTCTACCTCAGGTGAGACTTCATCTAATTCGCAGGTGTTTCTGAAAGGGCCTGTAGTTAGCGATTTTTTGGTGCACTCTTGAGCGTTGAACCCTGGGCCTGCCCCTATGCCAACAAAACATATCTACAGGATGTTATGTATCCTCTAGAACGATTAAAGGCCACATTTTTCCAACACATTTCAAATCTCATTTCGAGGAAGACATCAACAAAATCTAAGGACATCATCAATGAAATAAGTCATCATTTTCCATTACTCCAACCACCCGCAAGAAGAAAAATTAATGTGCATGCAAAGGTAAATAAGGTAAAACAAATATCTATCCTCTCAAATGTTTCATTAAACCTTCATACAATTTACCTATGCTTATTTCATATAGTCTAAAGTATTTATAGAGTCAATGAGGTGATGAAAATGAGTTCGTTTACATCTTGTCAACTAGGGGTGGCATAATTTGTGTCAAGATATGAATTAACATATGGATATTAAGTGGTTTAGTGGAGGTTTATTTCTTTGAGTTATAAAAGGCATGAATTAAGGAATTATGAATACACAAGTCGATTCATGTTGTATTACTGCACAAATTAAGGAATTATGAATACATAAGTCAATTGTTTTTGTATTTTTGTGCCAAGATAGTAGTCATGTCCATGATTTAAGGGTATAACTCATAGTTATAAAAATTGGAGCACCATTTCAAATTTGAAGAAGAAGAGTGGCTCTAGTCGGGTGAAATCGGGAATCTGAGCTCGCAAGAGAAGAGGGAAAGAAAAATAATTAGCCAGAGGATCTGAGGATACTACAAGAGACAAATTTATATAGAATATAGGTAGCCATGAAACCCTAAACAAATAAATATCCCTTCAATCCCAAACATTTTTTTCATTCATTTAAATTTTCATCTATTTTTTACCTATGGTCATTCCTGGAAAGTTTTATGGTCATTGTTATCCCCTAGCCCAGGGATAACTAAGGAGATTATGTCTTGAGGCCCACAGGTCCTAGACATGGAGTATTGAGAGCCATATTGACTTGATCCTAGACCTAGAAGGCCCATACTTCTTCTTCAGTGCCTCCATCATGTCAGCATCAGCATCCATCCCATCGACATGGTCCTCAAGCATCAGTGGGTCTTGATCCATGAGGTAATGAGCCTAGGTATCATGGTATGTGTCACTCTGATTCTAAAAACATTTGAATATGTTCATTTAATTATCTTTTTCTTAATGATGTGTGCTTGGACTTTATGCCTTTTGACATGTCCATACCTGGGGGGGAAGACAAAATTCCCTAGCAAGTTGGTTTCCTTAGGAGTGAGTTGCCACTAGGTGGGTTCATGAAAGGTCATCATCCATTCCCACCATACTTATCACTTTTCATCATCTTCCCTCTCATCTACCCCCTGCATTGGTTTGGGCATTGGGTTGGACAAGATAGTAAATGGTTGTATATTGCCTTGTTGGAAGAAGGGGCTAAAGGCCCAGAGAGTAAAAGTAGTTGGAAAAAGATAAAAGAAAAAATATCAAACCTTGATATGCTTCACCCAAGGATCCCCCGAGAAATAAATAAAAGGCTTCTCAGTAAGAAAAAGGAGGGACCAATAAAATAAATAAACTCAAAGACCTAGTTGGAGGATAGAAGGTCTCATCACAAGCTAGCCTATTAGGTCCATGGGATTGTAGCAGTATGACACTACTATTAAACTGGTCACCATGCCAGGGTAGTGGATCTTAGTAGCATACCCAAGAGAAATGGGGTCTCATCACGAGCCAACCTTCTCATCTTTGTGAAATGCTTGTGGCTAACATTGCCACCACTGGTCACCATGCCAAGGCAGTGTCCCCCAACTATTATCTTGAAATAAGAATCAATAAGATAAAAAGTAAAAAGGCATTGAATGGGCTAGGAAACATTTTCGTCCATGACAAGGTGCATCTCACCCTCTTCAGAGGAACCCACAGGTAAGGCCTACATTTCCCTATCATCACTGCACCCCTTACCCAAACATCCCCATACCATATCATGCACTTGCATGACCTAGATTGGTCTCCACTTGGAAACATCTGTTAAGGTCCTAACCCGCACATAGGTAGATCAATGTATTCGGATGTAATAAATGTCAATATTAATAAGGCCTTTCAATAAAATAGAATAAGGTGAATGTAAGAAGACCTAATAGAAGCTTCTACTTCTAGAAGTATCTTCCTCTAGATGCTTCTCTTAATAGACATATTTAGTATAAATAAGGGTCGAGGGTATGAGAACCCTAGCTTAGAGATTATTGTAACAGAGCGCTGCTCGATTGGAGGTTGCCCCCTCGAAGAGGCCTGTGAACATTGCTTTCTGAATCAAAGTGTTATTTCTATTGCTATTGTTATATCATTTATGTGTATTGTGAAGATTATGCTAGATATTTTACTATTATTCTGCCATTTCTAGCATTTTATTTTTGTTCTACATATTTTATATATCTGGTATCTTGCAAGTGGTATCAGAGCACTTTCCTTGGCAAAAATTGTGGGTATTTTTTTTCAGGGTAGAGATGTATTCTAGCATCTTTAAGCCACAAATATCTGTCATTCCATGCATAAACCTGCAGTTGAGGGATTCATACACGCAGGAAATACAAGTGGTTCTTAAGCGCACATCTCTTGGCCACCCTTGTAACCCCTGTTGGTACCCCTTCGAGTGGTAATGCATCAGACAACACCTGTGTACGGATCGGCCTAGATTTCCTGAAGCCCTCTTTGGATAAACCTATTGGCTGTCGGACTACTATAGTGTCACCAAGAACAACACTCACGAAGATACTCTCTAGTACCTAGGTAGTCGGGTAGTATGGCTAAGGGTACGGCCTATCCTCCTTAGTTAGTTCC
>JASDQU010688582.1:39063-49543 GCA_032191745.1 Picea mariana
ATGGTATTTTCCACTCCCCAAGGACTCCCTCCTTCCCACGGTGTCCATGATCATTCCATTCCCCTTGTCCCAGGAAGCCTTCCCCACAATATACGTCCATATCGCCACCCCTTTGCACAAAAAAATGAAATTAAAAAAATGGTCCAGGAACTCCTTATTTCCGGCGTCATCCATCCTAGTATGAGCCCTTACTCCTCTCTGGTCATCATGGTACTAAAGAAAGAAGGTTCTTGGTTAATGTGTCCTGACTTCCATGCTCTCAACAAACTAACCATCAAAGACAAATTTCCCATTCCTGTCATTGATGACCTCCTGGATGAATTGAGTGGCGCCCAATTCTTTACCAAACTTGACCTTCGCTCAGGCTATCACCAGATACGTATGAAAGAGGTCGACATTCCCAAGACCTCCTTTCACACTCATGAGGGCCACTATGAGTTTTTGGTCATGCCCTTTGGTTTGTGTAATGCCCCCTCCACCTTCTAGAGCCTCATGAACCATGTCTTCTGCCCTTTTCTTCGTCATTTTTTCTTAGTTTTCTTTGATGATATTAATAATACCTAATAGAAGATTCTTCTTCTAGAAGGATCTTCCTTTAGATGCTTCTCTTAATAGACATATTTAGTATAAATAAGGGTCGAGGGTATGAGAACCCTAGCTTGGAGATTATTGTAATAGAGCGTTGCTCGATTGGAGGTTGCCCCCTTGAAGAGGCCTGTGAACATTTCTTTTTGAATCAAAGTGTTATTTCTATTGCTATTGTTATATCATTTCTGTGTATTGTGAAGATTATGCTGGATATTTTATTGTTATTCTGCCATTTCTAGAATTTTATTTCTGTTCTGCATATTTTATATATCTGGTATCTTGCAACATCCCACATCTAAGGAGAATTATCCCAATAGGACTTCCTGAAACCCTCTCCAAACCTGGCTTGTAGAATAGCATAACGTCTTTGAGAAATTGTCTAGGGAAGGGGGATTGTATGCACATGTTTCGGTAACTTGATTATTAGATGTGATTGACATTTCTATGATCCTTGTGACTTATGATCCCATGGAGGGCATACTTTTTGTTGTTGTAGGACCACACCCGAAGGACAGGTACATATGGGGATATGATTAGCTCGGACCTCCATAGGGATAAAATCCCACTAGATTGATGTTGAGACCCCATCCAGGGTCAAACATATACTAGAGGCTTGCACTGAAGAGAGAGGAGGACGTTACACCAGAGACAACTTGGTAGGCCTGAACTTAGGGGGTTCTTTCTGTAACATCCCCAACCACCCAGGCTGAGGCATGCTACTCTAGACAATGCTTTTGTTTTCTCCATGGAACATACTGTAACATGCCCAACATCCAACTAAGCTATGCCAACATAAATTTTTCGAGCTGCGTGAAACTAAAACATATACACACAAAACTATTACAAAAATTTATATATAAAACGTAAATATACAAATACATTCCATAAATGCATGGATTCATACTGAAATAACAGTAAACATATACATGCATCATATACAGGAAATACCCATAAATATAAAGGCAGTTATAAGCACACATAGTATAAACCCATAAAAATAAACACGTAAATAATAATGCAACATGTAAATTTATCACACAATTGACACTTATCTTGGTAAGAATATCACCAACTGCGTGCAGACCTTTCACGAACTATATCCTTAGACAAAACTACTCATCACTCTCAGCAGTGGGTCACCCCCGAGTTGGGACTAAACTCCACCTGGGTAAAGGGATTCCTAACCAGGATATTGGATCATAGACAACAAGAAAGACTTCGTCACAGGTGTCAACTCAAACTAATAGCCTACATTCCCTCATTCCCTGCATTCCTGTCCCACCCTAGGAAGTGTGCCCCTTCTCTTCTCAACAGTCCTTCGGATGCCCATTTCCTTTCTGGGTTTCAGCAATAGGCCGAACAGGAAGTCTCAGAGCCCTACAGCTGCAGTTTAGCACCTTCAGGAAATCATTTCCCAACAATTCTCTCACCCAGAGAGAAACTGCTCATGGTCCTGACAACCCACCTCTTCAATATCCCACGGGCCTGACAACCCACTTCTTCAGTCCAGCTCCCAAGCTAACCAGGTACTCAAACAAGTATGGCTATGGATACAAGTTCAGGTAAAGTGACATGAAGGTACAGAGGATAACTCAATGAGTGTGTGAATCATCATGGAGTGGCTGAATGGATGACTAAATGATGGAAGGAATGACAGAAAAATGATGGGAAATGAACTAAGTCCAAACAATATGTATGCATGTCCCCAATTTGACACTTGTCATATTGGGAGCTACTTTTGCCCATTTGTCCCCATCTTTATAACTTAGGATAAAATAATTATCCATACTTTATACTTTAAGAAAAATTAATATAATACTCCTTTTTGGCTTAAGCTCCCTATCTTATCCCCTTTTCCCTAACTTTTAGCCCCACCCTTTCCCTAACTAGTGGAGTTTAGTCCCCCATACTCTTTTATTGTGGTTGGTCTACGTGCAATGATGCATTTTATATTAATGATGAGACATATACAAAAATAGGTGCACTAGACTTTAACATCTAGTCTCTTCAGCCTAATCATCACAAAATCCCCTCACCAGCCTATAAAACACAACATATACACAAAGTCTCATTGTCCTCAAAATCATACGCACTTAAGTTATTGTGCACAGTAGCATGGAATGTGCATATTTCATCATTTTACTGCGCAGTACATGCGTGCACTATGCCATGAAAGGTGCATACAAAAATGATGTCAAACAACTCACCGGCTTAAGTACATCTATATTTGCATTTACAATTGAGTTCGGCCTAGGGATATTACAATCCCCTCCCCTTATTTATGTACTATCCTCAGTGCATTATGTACACATATACAACAAAATTTCAAAAATCCTCAAAAATATTTGGGTATTCTACCTGCATTACATCCTCATGCTCCCAAGTAGCATCCTCAAGACCGTACTAGGTCCATTGGACCTTTACAAGCCCTATGGCTCGATTCCAGAGTTGTTTCATTTTTTTGTCCAGAATGTGTACCAGATGCACTTGGAAAGCACCTTCTTGCTCCACCTGAATCGCATTCCAATCAATAACATGATTAGCATCAGGTATATATTTCTTTATCAATGATACATGGAATACATTATGAACAGACATAGATGCAAGCAATGCAATCATATAAGATATTGGACCAATCCTCTCTAGGATTTCAAATGGCCCACAATAGCGAACTGCCAACTTGGAATAATTTTCCAACTTCAAGGAACTTTTGTTGGCCTTCACTTTCAAGAATACATGGTCTCCCACTTTAAACTCCCTATGAGTTCTTCTCTTATCAGCATAGATTTTCTTCCTGTCTTGGGAAACCTTTAAATTTTGTTTTATTTTCAACATTTGCTTGAGCAAATCTAGCCCAACCACTGCTCTATCTGTTGGGTTATCCCAGCTTACCAGTGTGTTTCACTTTCTACCATAAAGTGCCTCAAATGGGCTCATCTTTAGAGATGCTTGGTACCCATTGTTATAAGAAAACTCTACTAAGTGTAGGTAGTCTTCCCATTTTGATGGTTTATCCATCACATACATCCTCAACATATCCTCAATGACTTGATTCACCCTCTTTTTTTGTCCATCTGATTCTGGATGATAAGTTGTGCTAAAATTCAAATTTGTTCCAAATCCATTAAATAATCCTTTCCAAAATTTAGAGGTAAATTTTGGATCTTTGTTAGACACAATTGTCTTTGGTATACCATGTAATCGAAAAATTTATCTCATATAAACATTAACAATGTTGGATGCCTTGTGAGTGAGCTTAACTAGAATAAAATGGGCAGCTTTAGTAAGCTTATCCACCACTACCATGATAGAATCATGTTGCTTGTTTGTTTTGGGAAGTTTGGTGATGAAATCCATTGTTTCAACTTCCCATTTCCACTCAGGAATGGGTAATGGTTGTATAAAACCAGTTGTTTGTCTATGTTCAGCCTTTACCTTTTGGCATTCCAAACATTTGGCAATAAAATCAACGACTTCTTTCTTCATGCCTGGCCAATAATATTGGCCCTTGACAGCTATAATAGTTTTCTGATAACCTGGGTGCCCACCATAAGGTACATTATGAATTTCACTCAATATCATATTTTTCAATTCCTGAGAATTTGGTACATAAATTTTTCCCCTGTATATGATGATTTCATCATTATCTAGCTTGTATTCTTCAATTTTCTGCTGCAAATTACCTTGCTGTAATTTTGTGACTAATTCCTTGTATTGCAAATCTAATTTTCCAGCCTCTATAATTCTATGTTTCAAATATTATTGGTACATGCTAATGACTATAGCATGCATTTCATGCACTCTTCTATTGAGTGCATCAACCACTTTGTTCTCTTTCCCCTTGATATGATTTATATCAAAGTCATATTCACTTAGAAATTATAACCATCTACTTTGCTTAGCATTTATATTTGGCTGATCATTAAATATTTCAGACCCTTATGGTATGTCCTCATCTCAAACCTTTTCCCCATGAGGTAGTGTCTCCATTTCCTCAAGGCATGCATTATAGCTACCAACTCCAAATCATGAGTGACATAGTGTCTTTCATGCTCCTTCAACTTCCTTGATTCATAGCATATAACAAACCCATGTTTACTAAGGACTCCACCAAGTCCTTATTTACATGCATCTGTGAAAACAATGAAGTCTTCATTTGGGTCTGAAATCCTTAGTATTGGAGCACTTGTCAGTAATTGTTTCAAGTGTTGTAAACTCTTTTCACAATCCAATGTCCACTAAAAATTCACACCCTTCTTTTGTAAGAAAGTGATTGGGTGTGCAATATTTGAGAATCCTTCAGCAAATATCCTATAGTAGCCTACAAGGCCTATGAATGATCTGACCTCTGTCACATTCTTTGGCGTTGATCATTCTCTAATGGCTTCTATATTTTCAGGATCCACTGTTATCCCATCCTTTGAAATAATATGTCCCAAATAATGAATTTGCTTATGATAAAATGAGCACTTTCTTGATTTGGAATAAAATTGATGCTCCCTTAATACTTGCAACACCATCCTCAAATGATGTTCATGCTCTTTTTCTGACTTGGAATATACAAGGATATCATCCAAAAAGGAAATGACAAACTTGTCTAAATATTCTCGGAAAACACCATTCATTAAGCACATGAAAACACCTGGTGCATTTGATAACCCAAATGGAACCATTGTGAAATCATAATGACCATACCTTGTCCTAAAGGGGGTCTTGCTAATATCTTCCTCTTTAATCATTATCTAATGGTATCCTAATCTAAGATCTATCTTTGAAAATATATTTCGATCCTTCAATTGATCAAAGAGATCATCAATCCTTGGAAGAGGATACTTGTTCTTTACAATCACTTTATTCAACTGTCTGAAATCAATGCATAATCTTAATGTCCCATATTTCTTCTTCACGAACAAGACTGGGGCACCACAAGGTGATACACTTGGGCGTATATACCCCTTCTTCAGAAGTTCTTCAAACTGGATTTGCAACTCTTTCAACTCTTGTGTACTCATTCTGTATGGAGTATTTGACACTAGAGCTACTCCAAGCATTAAATTTATAGAGAAATCAATATCTCTCTTTGGGGGTAGTCCTAGTACCTACTTGAACACATCTTCAAAATCTTCGAGGACTACATGATCTTCCAAATTTGGCACCTTATCTTTAAGTATCTCTTCCATATGAGCTGCAAATATTTGACACCCTTTTCTATAACATTTCTTCAACTTCAATGATGAAATTTCTCTGATGTCCACTGCCTTGGGAATTCCATGCACTTTCCTTAGGCTTCCTTCCTCATCCAAGAAAGTAAATTCCTTGTTATGATAGTCTAGGATAGCATGATGCTAGTCCAACCAATCCATCCCAATTAAACAGTCATAGGAACCTAAAGGCAAGATGTTCAAATCTTCCCTAGTGTTCAGTCCATTCATGTCCATAAGACATGACTTAACCATCTCAAAAACGTTTATTTTGGCTCCGGTAGCCAACTACACCAACCAAGATTTTCCATGCTTGATTCTTGGCAAATGCAAACTTTCCACCATATTAGGTTCTATATAACTATGACTAGCTCCTGAATCACTTAAAATAGAAATGGTTTGGTTGTGGATCATACCTTCCACTTCAATCATATGTGACTGGTACTCTTCTTGCTTGTTGTCCAGGGCTGCATAGATCCTTGGTACATTTCTTCCGATGTCCTCCACTGTTTCATCTTGCTGTACATTGTGAACAGTCCTCACTTTTTCACCTCTCTGAGGACAATCTCTAAACATATGATCTCCTTTACAACCCCAACATTGAATAGGTGGTTGCCTTGGCCTTTGAACCCCTGTCTCAATCGTTCTGGGTTCTCTAGAAGTTGGTTGTCCCTAAGTATTATTTCTGAATAATGGTGGCTTAGTTCCCTTATTCCTTTGATCCATCTTGAGTTTATTTTTGTCATCCCAAGATTTTTGGAAAGTTGGCCTTGATTTTTGCTGATCATATAGGAATTTAGCTAGCCTTATGGTCTCCTCCAATGTCTTGGGATCATCATACTATATGTTGTCACTGATGAATGCTAGAAATCCACTCAAATACCTTTGAATCTTAACTGTCTCATCCTTGATGAAAGAAACATATTTCAACAGTTCTAAAAACCTTATTTCATATTCATCTATCGTCATAATCCCAATATTGAGTTCAAAGAACTCTTTCATTTTCTTGTCATAGTATGTCTTAGTCAAGTATTTCTTCTCAAAATACTTCTTGAATTCCCTCCAAGTAAAACTTTTCTCTTTAATGTGTTGCACCTGCACAAGCTAATCCCACCACATGTATGTCTTTCCCTTGAGTTGATATATGGAAATTATACCTTCTGCGTGAGAAGAATAATTATGCAATTGAAAATACTTGCTCATTCCCAATAGCCATGTCTCTGCATCTTCATCCTTCTTGTGCTCACCATCAAATGTAGGAGGTTTGATTTTGTTCATTTCTCCTCCTAGCTCATCCACCCCGGACCTCTTATGCTTCCTGAAAGGGGATGGAATTGAGATGTTGTTTTCCCTATTATGGGAATGCCTCAGGAAGTGATGATGATGTTTTCTAACACTTATTGTTCTTCTTTTCTCATCAGGAGACCTGTGGCTTCCTGATTTGTTTAATCCACTCTCCTTATCCAATTTATTTTCTATTCTATTCAAGCTCTGCAATAAATCATGTTGAAGTCATCTTGTTTCTCCTTGGCTCTCATAAGCCTTTAATTATCATATTTATGGATTTGTACATCCTTCTGTAAATTCCTAATGGTCTCTACCATATTCATGTTTTCATCCCTGCCTTCTCCATGTCCATTGGAGTTTGTTCCTTCAATACCCAAAAGGACATCCATCCATCTAATCTCATTTTCTTGGTTGTAAGTCCCATGTGCCTCTACCATTACTCTAGACTTTGTTTTGTTCCTGATCTGATATATTTGTTGTTAACTCTACAAAATGTGCAACCAATAAATCTTTGTTAGGCTAACTGTTTCAACAATTTCATGAAAAATATGAACCATTATGGTTCAATAATATATCAGAAATATTTCTTCTGATTTCCTGAAAAAAATGAATGCCCAGATCAATTTTATGGGTGGATATTTAGATTCCACTTTCCAACACCTTTTCAATGCCTGTTCCCATGCTTAACTCAGAGTCTTGAGCAGAAAGTTATGGTTATTTGAAAATTGTTCATTAATTTTTTTGTTCACACATCAACTTGGCGCAACTCTGCATTGTAATTATGGATTTTTGCACCTACTCCATTGGATTTTTCATAGGATCTCAATTATGTTTCTTTATATACATATTTTGGACACTCTTTCCAAGTTTCACCTTTTTATGGGTTCCGGGATGCTAGTCACATCCTGTTGAATTTCTAGGCCAATTCGTGTTTTTGGTCTGGAATGATATAGGTACCTTCTTTGCCATATTAAAGATTTCTAACATACCTAGAAATTAATTCAGATTTGGGAATGTCTTCTATGGTTCAATAGCTTTCCATTGAATGCTCCTGCACCTCAATCGGATTCTAGAGCATAATGTTATGGCTCTTTGAAGTTAGTTGGGTCTTAAAATTTACCCTCCATGGTTTGTGCTATAACTTTCTCATAAAAGATCTGTTTGACGAACGGTTTACACCATTAGAAAGCTCTCTACGCGTTGAAAAAATATGATGTTCAAACAATATAAAATTTCACAGAAAAACATTGTTTTTTTGTTGTTGTTCACTATCATAATGACTTTGCACGCACAATTTTCAACCTGTACACCCATATTTAGCAGGCGCAATAACACCACAACGTAAATCATGCTCCTCTCACGTATAGCCATGTGCATCACTTCTCTATCACACCAATAATTGGTGTGCACTACTTTTTTATCGTGCGCCAATATCCACCGCACAAAGTTTTGTTTCTTGCACTATTACCTGTTGCGTGCAATTTTTGTATCGCACACTGATATTCTGTGCGCATTTCATTCTATGAGTTGCACCATGCCAAAGTTTAGTATGCCCCCACCGCACACCATTAACTAAAATTTCACATGACAACATATACCCACATTGCATGTGCACCAACCAAACTCCTCTGCGCTCTGCCAATACTACGCACACCACACTCGCCATTAATATGTGTGTGCACACCGTGTGCACCCTCACACCAACATTTTTCCGTGTAGAGCCAAAATTTAGTGTGCACACCCACACACCAACATTTTTCCGCATAGTGCCAAAATTTAGTGCACGCACCAGCACGCCACTATTTTTCCTTGCAGTACCAAAATTTAGCATGCGCACCAGCACGCCAACTTTTTCCGCGCAGTGCCAAAATTTAGCGCGCGCACCAGCACGCCAACATTTTTCTACATGGTGTCAAACTTTAGCGCGCACACCATCACGCCAATATTTTTCTGCACGGTGCCCAAATTTTACATATCACAAGATTTTTACTACGCATCATGCATTTTTAGTGCACCCACCTGCGCACCTTCATTTTTATGCGCATCAATTCCTCATGAATTTTGTTGTAGAAATTGAGGCTTTTGCTTAATTTTTCCCAAATTTTTACCATAGACATTCTACAACTATAAAATTTGTTCAATTTCACCCTGACAACACCAGTTCAACCTCTGCAATAAAAAAATGTTTCGGTTTGATATTTCTGGAATGAAGTTCTCCCAAACTCAAGTCACGAATTGAGAATTTTTAATTACTAATCTCGCTCCAACTGTCATGGATTTACTGTAACTTCAAATTCGACCAATTCTAGGTCTGAATTTGATAGAACATATATTAACTCAAGAATATCTCACCAGTTGGCCAAATTTCCCAATTTTCCCATGAATTTAACAACATAAATTTGGGGCTTTATCCAAATTATGCATCATTTCTTCTAAATTTTACCACGGACACTCCGCAACTCAAAATTTGTCCACTTCGAAATAAATCCTCTGTAAAATTTTGCTTCAACTCAACTTGCTCGACCCATCCAGGCTCAGTGTTGAAAAATGAAGCTCTGATACCATATTGTAACGTCCCTGGCCACCCAGGTCGGGGCATGCTACTCCAAAGAACGCTTTTGTTCTCTCTGCGGAACATATTGTAACATGCCCAGCATCCAACTAAGATATTCCATCATAAATTTTTTGAACTGCATGCAACTAAAACATATACACACAGAACTATTGGGAAAATTTATATATAAAACGTAAACAGTCAAATACATTATGTAAATGCATAGATTCATAATGAAATAACAATAAACATATACATGTAGCATATACAGGAAATACCCATAAATATAAAGACAGTTATAAGCACACATAGGATAAACACGTAAATAATAATGCAACATGTAAATTTATCACACAATTGACACTTGTCTTGGTAATAATATTACCAACTGCGTGCAGACCTTCCACGAACCTCCTAACCTTAGACCACACTGCTCATCACTCTCAACAATAGGTCACCCCCGATTTGGGACTAAACTCCACCCGAGTAAAGGGATTCCTAACCATACTATTGGCTCATAGACAACAGGAAAGACTTTGTCACATGTTCCAACTCAAACTGACAACCTACAGTCCCTCATTCCCCACATGCCTGTCCCACCCGAGGAAGTGTGCCCCTTATTTGTGCAACAATCCTTTGGCTGCCCCACTTCCTTTCCAGGCTTCAGCAACAGACCGGATAGGAAGTCTCAGAGCCCTGCAGCTGTAGTTTAGCACCTTTAGGAAATCGATTCCCAGCAATTATCTCACCCAGAGAGAAAATTCTCACGAGCCTGAAAACTTGCCCCTTCAATATCCCACAGGCCTGAAAACCCACTTCTTCAGTCCAACTCCCAAGCTAATCAAGTACT
>JASDQU010688582.1:53479-69598 GCA_032191745.1 Picea mariana
CATGGCCCCAACCAACGCGACCACTTGGAACAGTTTATTAATGCAAAGAAAGAGATTACAGAGAGATTTTACAAGAGAGTTTCTCACAATCGATCATCGAAAAATGACCCTCCATGCTATTTAAATAGATATCATGGACCAATCAGGTGTTAAGCCACGGATCAATGGTCATTAAGATCGAGGACAGTATGAACCGTCGGATCACTCTATGTCGAGAACATATCGTGATCATCGGATTTCCTAACTACAAATGCATACTAATTCATACTAAATAAAAACACTAAGAAACACACTTTTACCTAACGACACATTAGACCAAGTAGTTCTTAACTAACTCCTAAGTGTCTAAATATCCTAACATCCCCCCTTAAGAACAAATTGGGATAGGATTGAAGGATTTACAATGTTGACACAATAGGAGAAGGAAGGAGGCATTAGAGCCTATCCCCCCTTAATGACAACTTCCTGAACACCTAACATAGATCAGAGTTTGGAAAACTTTGCTTCTATAAGAGACTTTGTGAAAATGTCTACAACTTGATCTTTTGTAGGGAAAAAGAGCACTTCAATAACTTGATCATGAATGAGATTTCTGATGAAGTGCATGTGTAGCTCGATGTTCTTGTTGCACTGATGTTGAACTGGGTCTTTGGCGAGATTGATGGAACTCTAATTGTTGCACCAAAGGCTTTTCAGATGTTGTTTCTCGAATCCAAACTCTGAAAGGATCTGTCGAAGACACAAGGCTTCCTGACTTGCATTTACTGCTGCTCGGTACTCTGCTTCTGCTGAAGAAAGTGCAATAGCCTATTGTTTCTTACAGACCCAAGTGACAGGTCCTGAACCAAGGCTAAAAACATAACCTGGAGTAGACTTCTGATCATCAGGATCTCTGGCCCAATCTGAATCAGTGAAACCAACCAATCAAGGAGTCCCCCCTGAAATGTAATATATCTTGAACTAAACTATACCACAGACATAGCGAAGTATCCTTTTAGTTGCTTTCCAATGTCTTTCATGGGGTGTTTGCATATACCACCAACAAGACCAACAATAAAGGAAATGTCAGGACGGGTATGAGTCAAGTATAAGAAGCTACCAACTAACTCACAGTATAGGGTGGCATCAACTTTAGGAGAAGTACAGGTGGCAGTGAGATTGACTCTAGACTGGAAGGGAGAAGGCGTTGGTTTACAATCATCCATGTGAAAGCGACGAAGAAGGTCACAAGCATACTTAGACTGGGAAAGAAAAATTTCTTCATTGGTTTGCAAAACTTGGAGGCCAAGGAAATAGTGAAAAAATCCTAAGTCTGTCATTTCAAATTTCTTATTAAGGCTAGTTTTCACATGGTTTAAAAGTTTTGGGTCACTACTAGTAAGGATAAGGTCATCAACATAAAGGAAAGGGATTATGAGATGGATTCCTACTTTCTTGGTATAGACATTAGGATCAGAATGGCATCTAGAGAATCTAGTGGCAATAAGAAAGTTGTCCATTTTGGCATACCAATCTCAGGAGATTTCTTGAGACCATAAAGAGATTTCTTGAGGAGATAAACAAGGATAGAGTCATTCTGGACATAGCTAGGAGGTTGTTCCATGTATATTTCTTCTTTCAAATCACCATGCAAGAAGGCGGATTTAACATCCATCACATGGAACTCCCATTTATGTGAGGTGGAAAGGGCAAGAACAAGGAGGATGGAATTCATTTTGGCTATAGGGGCAAAGGTTTCATTATAGTCAATTCCTTCAACTTGGGAAAATCCTTTAGCAACTAACCGAGCCTTGTGTCTTTCAAATCTTCCATCTGATGCATACTTAGTTTTATAGACCCATTTGCATCTAACAAGTTTTCTTCCTTTTGGAAGAGGTACAAGATATCAAGTATCATTTTCCATTAAAGAACGATACTCTTCATTCATTCTTGTATCCCAATCTAGATGACCTGAAGCTTCTACAAATGTACTTCTCTTGAAGTTGATGCCACCCTATACTGTCAGTTAGTTGGTAGCCTATTATACTTGACTCATACTCGTCCTGATCTTTCCTTTGTTGTTGGTCTTATTGCCTAGTATATGTAAACACCCCATGAAAGCCATTGGAAAGAAGCTAAAAGAATACTTTGCTATGTCTGTGGTATAGTTCAGTTCAAGATAAATTACAGTTCAGGGGGGACTCCTTTATTGGTTGGTTTCACTGATTCAGATTGGGCCAGAGACCCTGATGATCGGAAGTCTACTACAGGTTATGTTTTTGGACTTGGTTTAGGACCTGTCACTTGGGCTTGTAAGAAACAACAAGTTATTGCACTTTCTTTAGCAGAAGTAGAGTATTGAGCAATGATAAATGCAAGTCAGGAAGCCTTGTGGCTTTCATAGATCCTTTCAAAGTTTGGATTTGAGCAATAGCATCCGACAAGTCGTTGGTGCGACAATCAGAGTGCCATCAAGCTCACCAAAGACCCAGTTCAACATCAGCACAGCAAGCACATCGATCTATACATGCACTTCATCAGAAAGCTCATTCATGATCAAGTTATTGAAGTGTTATTTTTCCCTGCAGAAGATCAAGTTGCAGACATTTTCAAAAAGTCTCTTACAGAAGCGAAGCTTTCCAAACTTCAATCTATGTTAGGCATTCAGGAAGTTGTCATTAAGGGGGGATAGGCTCTAATGCCTCCTTCCTTCTCCTATTGTGTCAACATTGTAAATACTTCAATCCTATCCCAAGTTTTTATTAAGGGGGGATTTTATTGTTGTTGTTGTTTTGGAAGACAGCCTTGGAGAGCATGCTAAAAAAAAACTCTTTTCACACAAGAAAAAAATTTCGCTTCTCGATGACAACAAGGGTTAGATCTCGGTTAGCTTACCCGAAAGATGCACCTTTTCCTATCTGTTTTTTATTTTTCGAGATCACACAGGGAATGGGGAAAAGAGAATACACAGATCTAAAAGAGTAGCAACCTAGAAACAAATAATATAAAACCGAAATAAAACCAAAATAAAACTTTGTAGAAATTTAAAAAATGTGTATTCAAGTTTTATACCTCTGGATCTGACTCTAATGGTTGTATCTTCGGCAAACGGAAACCTTTTCGAGTGAAACAAAAACTATTCCTGACTGAAACGAGTGCTCTAGACACAATGGAATAGTCCTCTCAGCCCAAAAATTTATGGAAATGACAAAAAATGGAGATGAGACAACTCAGCTTCACGATCTCGATCTACAACAGGAGCAGGTCTTGAAACAGGCTCTGATACCATGGTCGACAACACAGGTATTCCAACAAAGGATGAACACCTTCAGTAACCACTCAAATAACTATATCAAAGATCAAAACACTGATGTTTTCACGTGGTAAAACCTCTACGAGGAAACATCCATGGCCCTAGCCAACGCGGCCACTTAGAGCAGCTTATTAATGCAAAGAAAGAGATTACAGAGAGATTTTACAAGAGTGTTTCTCACAATCGATCATCGGAAAATGACCCTCCATGCTCTTTAAATAGATATTATGGACCAATCGGGTATCAAGCCACAGATCAATGGCTATTAAGATCGAGGAGAGTATGAACCGTCGGATCACTCTATGTCAAGAACATATCGTGACCGTTGGATTTCCTAACTACAAATGCATACTAATGCATACTAAAGAAACACACTAAGAAACACACTTTTACCTAACGAAACATTAGACCAAGTAGTTCTTAACTAACTCCTATGTGTCTAAATATCCTAACACCCTCAGATGTTTAAGCCCTTCATGTTACGATAAAAGTGATGAGTTTGTTGATAATATTGATGAATTCCTACATGTTGGAAGCATAAATGGGATGTGATTGGATATGATGGGGATCCCATTTACGACATTGAGGGTCATTTCCAAAATTTTCTTTTACCATTATCATATGAGGTTACTAATATATTTTAAATTAGGAAACAAGGAGATGATATGGTTACGAACTTTTTTCAGACACCCAAGGATGACCTGGTGATTTGTTCTCCTAATGATTTTTGGTCATACCTTCAGGATTTTTATGAATATTCCTTTTAGAACTTGGATATTTTCCATGAAGAACATTATCAACCACCATTATGCTCAGATATTAACAAAGGTGACGACATTTCTTTCCCATAGAATGATCCTTATGATAATGTCTCTCGTCTCCCTTTGATTATTTTATCTCGATAATCACTAAAGATGTAGTTGGGAAGTATGTTCTTTGTCTTAAGCTTTCTCTGAGGAAATGCTCACTTTTAAAATTCAAGGGTAGGTTGAATACCTCAAGAAGAATATTTTTATCTCAATATTCCAACCTTCCCTTAAGAAATTGTCAGTCATCCCCTAGGTTCTTGTTGGTCACTTCCCAGACCTCAAATTGTGAAGACGTCTAAGGTATCCAACCTTCCAACTCTTTGGATCAGTCTATTAAACCTTTGATTTTTCATGATCCCTTTTTGAGATGGATTGAGTGTTTTCCTAAAGGTATGAATTGTCATGATTTTGTCCCTCCCTCCCGCCTCCATGAGCTAGACTTTACAATTTCTGATGGTACAATGCATTCTCTAACTCATGTTATTTGTGTGCTTGACTTATCACTGTTATGGTTTATGAAAAAGAAAAGAGGCAAGTATTATGAGACATTGCTAGGATGGTTTCATTGGCTATTTGAATATACCTAGCATTCAACCAGCAAGAAAGTAGAGGAAAGTAGGTAGGAATTTGAATTCATTATATATGCCATCTACATTTCATGCTAGAGTAGTTGTATTTCCATTTGAATATATATGATTGTTTACTTGTATTTCATTGTATAATATATAAGCCAAAGGTGATATCACCACCCCGAATGATTATTAATCAGTCTTGTTACGATCTAGCAAGTCATGGGTCATACCAGAGATGTTGAGGTTCTTATGCACTCTATGGTGAGCACATGTCCCCAAGTTGAAGCCAAATGTTATCCCCTAGCCTAGGGATAACTAAGGAGATTGTGTATTGAGTCCCACAGGTCCTAGACATGGAGTACCAAGAGCCATATTGACTTGATCCTAGCCCTAGAGGGCCCATCCTTCTTCTTCAATGCCTCCATCATGTCATCAGCAACAACACCCATCCCATCGGCATGGTCCTGAAGCAACAATGGGTCTTGCTCCATGAGGTAATGAGTATGGGTATCATGGTATGTGTCACTCTGATTCTCAAAACATTTGAATATGTGCATTTAATTCTCTTTTGGTTCATGACATGTTCTTGGAATTTATGTCTTTTGACTTGTCCATACCTGGGGGGGGGATGACAGAATGGCCTAGCAAGTTGGTTCCCTTAGGAGTGAGTTTCCATTGGGTGAGTTCATGAAAGGTCATCGTCCNATGTTCTTGGAATTTATGTCTTTTGACTTGTCCATACCTGGGGGGGGATGACAGAATGGCCTAGCAAGTTGGTTCCCTTAGGAGTGAGTTTCCATTGGGTGAGTTCATGAAAGGTCATCGTCCATTCCCACCATAATTATCACTTTTCATCATCTTCCCTCTCATATATCCCCTGCATTGGTTCGGGTATTGGGTTGGCCAAATTAGTAGAGGGTTGTACCTTGCCTTGTGGGAAGAAGGGGCTAAAGGCCCAAAGGGTAGAATTAGATGGAAAAAGATAAAATAAAAAATACAAAACCTTAAGATGCTTCATCAGGAACCCTTGAGAAAGAAATAAAAGGATTCTCAGTAAGCAAAAGGAGGGACCCATAAAATAAATAAACTTGAAGACCTAGCTGGAGGATAGGGGGTCTCATCACGAGCCAACCTATTAGGTCCAAGGGCATGTAGCAGTATGACACTACTATTCAACTAGTCACCACACCAGGGTAGTGGCTCTTTGTAGCATCGCCAAGAGAAAGGGGGTCTCATCACAAGCCAACCTTCTCATCTCTATGAAATGCTTGTGGGTAACATTTCCACCACTGGTCACCACACCAAGGCAGTGTCCCCCAACTATTCTCTTGAAAGAAAAATCAATAAGATAAAAAGTAAAAATCCATTTAATGGGATAGGAAACATTTTCATCCATGACAAGGTGCATCTCACCCACTTCAGAGGCACCCACAGGTAAGCCCTACATTTCCCTGTCATAATTGCACCCCTTGCCCAAACATCCCCATACCATCTCATGCACTTGCATGACCTAGATTGGTCTTCATCTAGAAACATCCCACATCTAAAGATAATTATCCCAATAGGAAGTCCTAAAACCCTCTCCAAACTTGTCTTGTAGAATAACATAACGTCTTTGAGCACTTGTCTGGGAAAGGGGGGCTTTATGCACATGTTTTGGTAACTTGATTATTAGATGTGATTGACATTGCTATGATCCTTGTGACTTATGATCCCATGGAGGGTGTAATTTTTGTTGCAATAGGACCATGCCCAATAGACAAGTACATATCGGGAGACGATTAGCTTGTACCTCCATAGGGATAAAATCCCACCAGATAGATGTTGAGACCCCAATCAAGGGCAGACATATACTAGAGGCTTGCACTGGAGAGAGAGGAGGATGTTCCACCAGAGATAGCTTGTCAGGCCTAGAACCAAGGGGTTCTTTCCCTCCCACCATGATGTTTTCCCTTGAAGGCCCTTGATGTCATCATTCATATCTTTGGCGTCACCCAGTTGAGGTATCTAGCTTGAGGACGACTTTGGTTGGCACGTGGGGTAGTTCCTGATGGGTTTTGAGCCCCAACGTTTCACTTGGAGGGATAATTTTCTAGCAAGAGGGCTAACATCACCCTAGGAGGGGCATAATGTCACCCTAAAGAGATAAAATTAGGGCTTTATATGGCAATTTTGTGTAAAAATGGATTTTTCATGTAAATTGGCCATGTCGACCTTTTTGACCTAATTTTGTAATTAAAGGTCATTTGGATTGTATAAATGAGGGATTAATTCCTTGTATTTTTTCATCATTCTTTCACTCACACAAGTGAGGTCTAAAATTTGGCTCCCTTAGGGTTTATTAGCTGAAATTAAGTGGTGCGCAACTCTTGGAGGAAGCTTACTTTGGTGTTTTTTGGCATTTTATTAGTGGAAAGTCTTCAACTAAGCTATATTCTAGATTATTGTTGGTGAATGTAAGTGAATTTATGCAATTATTCTTTAATTTGAATGGTTATAGTACATTTACTTTGCATTTTTCTAATATTATAAAATTGCTAGCTTAAAACCCTAGGAGATCAAGCACATGTTATTGTCCTTGTCTCAATAACTTTTCACCTACTAGATTTTGCTAAGATAACCTATCCTTTGAAGCATGTTCTAGACCCATACCATTGTACCACTCTAGCATAATTTTCTTCATCAAGCCTTCATTTACTTCAAGCTTGAGCTAAAGAAGAAAGAAAACCGCTAGGGCCTAGGGTTACCTACTTCCTACTAGTTGTTTTCCTTATAGGGTTTGTGGATTGAGGCCTTGGGTTACCAACATCAATTGTACTAGCAAAAAATAGTATTTTCTTGTTTCTTTTTTCTGGGAAGGTACACTTAAGCATATCATTGCTTCATTTGTTAAAACTTTGGGACTTTCTAATCGGTGTGACTTGAGAGAGGGGATATATTTTTCTTGATACTTCAACCTTTGCCTTCTCAAACCCCTAGGTCACTAGGGACGTCCCCCCTGGGCTATCATGCGTAAATATAAATAGGTGTCTTATTAAGGTGACAGTGATAGGACAACCTCATGTTACACCAATTTGTCAGATAAAAACCCTCATCTTTCCATTTTTCTTCAAGAAAAATCTTTTGCTAAATTTTATAACCACAAATGTACCCAAAAACCAACTCAACTTATCATCCTCTCCAAGGAGTAATTCAACTCGATTGTTCTACAAGAAGCCCTCACCCAACCTTCCTCTTCACTCATCATCCTAAAAAACAATTATGGGAGTAGGATTTAAGAGAAAGGAACCAACAGAACCTTCAAGGGTTTATGAAAACACTGAGATAGTGGAATGTTTTCAAAAATGTGAGTGGATGGATTAATTTGAGAGACTAAGGGGGATTGATGATGAGGTGTCCATGGAGTTTGCTCATAATTTCTAGAGAATACATGATCAATAATATGAGACTACAATCAGGGGGCTAACCATTAGGATCAATGAAGCCTCCATCAACAAATTTTCTAGTTTACTATTGGGCATCCGTTGGAACAAAGAATAAAGGAAGGAATTCATTAATTCCAAGAAGGAATTCTTCCTCCATAATGAGAAACCTAGTAAGGATAAAAATGGCATAAAAAGGGAAAACATCCCTCACCCATGGCATGAGGTAGCATACCACATCATCAATACATTACTTGTGAGGGTAGGATGATTGTGGTCTATGCCTACCATTTCATATTGTTGCAACATCTTAGGCATCTTCCAATTTAGGAACCACACATGAATCTAAGTGTCCCCTATTTTCTTCTTCAGTCACTAAAAGAGATGAGCCTAAAAGTACAATGAGGGAAACAATAATTATTAGCACATCATGGCCTCATCAAGTTGATAGTCTCATATGCTCTTAGGAGATTGAAACATAGAATTTTGTGGGAATATTTCGTCAACATGGAAAGACAAGATTTTGAAGAAGTACAGGAAACCATGAGTGAGGAAGAAAGAAACAAGGGAGAGGAAACCAAGAGACTCACCAATCCCAAGAAATAAAAATAGCAAAAGAGGGGGAAAAATCAAAAGATAGATGAAGAACATGAAGATGTGGCTAATGTCTTAACTACTTTAGGGACCCCTACAATAATCCCTTTGAAAATCACTACTGCGGAGTGGGTGCAACCCAGAAGGATGAGGTCCAATAGAGTCAAGAAAAGTCAGAAAAATAAGATCCTAATACCATCATATCCACTCATTATCAAACCCCAAGTAGAGGAAGTTAAGGACTCTCCTAGTCTAGAATAGAAAAAATAAACAAAGGATAAGGAGCCTTAAGAGGAGACTGTAAGGAAAGAGGAAAGACCAATGGAAGGGACCTCTAAAACAATAAATCATGTGGAAAAACTTATTTATGTAACCTTGTTGGAACTAGATAAATCCAAGGTTGATGCCATGAAGTGGAAAATGATGGCAGAAGATAATACAGGAAAGATGAAAGAGGAGGTTGCTCAAGAGTTGGATTAGAAACTCCAACTTATGCAAGAAAAGTTCCAAATCATGACTATGTAGAAAGTAGAATACAAGGAGAAGCTACAAGTAGAAAACTAGAATCTTCAACAACAATTGAGTACGGAAAGAAGAGATCTACATGAAAAGAGTGAATAACTGGAGATGATGGAAGAAACAATAAAAAAAATAGCTAAAGTATTTGAAGAAATGTTGGAATGCAGGCCACCATCCAGAACATAAACATTGTTCCTAAAATAACAGTGGAACAAAAATTAGATTAGACACTTATATAAGTTTGTGAAGTTCAACCTTGACTCTCCCCAAGATTTCATAAATGCATATCAAGGTTGTAATATGGAAGAAAAAGATAATATTTGTGAATTCTACCTGCATAACCTTGTCTTACCACACCCATACAACTGGAATCCCAATCCATATGTGGGGGATGTGCATTTGATGGCCTTTTCCTCTTAGCTGAGGTGTGAGCAATTAAAATCAAAAGAGATGAAGAAGTATAAGGAGGAAGAACATCAAAGACCTTTGTGGATCAGGATTGAAGTATCCAGACCTCGAGATGTCATCAATAACCATCATAGTATCTCTTTGGATATGGAGATAGATCCTGGATGGGGAACCAAGTAAGGGAAAACAATATCCCATCTTGATGACACTGATATTAATGGGAAAAGTAGTAGCAGAGGCTTTCCACGGGAGGTGGAAATATTTGCCTAATGGCTTGATAATCAAAGATCCTCATTCTCCAAATACCTTGCAACTTTACCTCCTCAGAACACCATGGTATAAAGAAACTCTAAGGAGAATGAAAACTAATTGGATTGGGTTAAGGATGGGCCCTCCACTCCTTCTCCCTGTAGCTCCTATGGCTGGCCTCAAACCAGAAAGAGAAGAAGTAAAATGGGGCTGGATTGTGAGAAATCAGGGATACCATGAGCAACAACTTGTTACCAAGTATATAGCTTGGGAGATGAGAGAGGAATTCAACAAGTAACAACATAAAAAAAAGGAGAATGTTGATAGACAATAGGGTAATGAAAAAAACCATTATGTTGAGTAGTAACAAAGCATTGAGCAACAAGAGGATGATGGAAAACAAAGGAATAGTGAACAATAGCATGGTACTCAACAACAATAGAAATAATGAAGGTAGAGAGACAGGCTTGATTGCACAAGGGTGTGAAAAATCTCAGTTGGGGGGTGATGATGAGCCCCAATATTGTTCATTTTAGAGGCTCATCTTTGACACTCTTTTCCACCTTATATTGACATAATATTTACTTTTTGACCATATTTAGTAGTCATTCATGAGTATTTTGTATATTTTTTAATGAATGTTTGATTGAAGTTGATTTTTTTGTATCATGTACCCTTTTTTATCTAATATTTTGTAAAAATATGTGTGTTCCACCAATTAGGTCGATCTTCAAAAATAAAGGGTGCCAATACCCTAGAATCAGGGGATTTTGTCTCCTCAAAGGAGCCGACAGCCAAAGAATAAGGAAAAATTTCCATACCTACCTCCTAGTGTTCTCCTGATGCATTTATGACCACTTTTGATCAACAATAGTTAGATCTACATATGTAAATGGTTGATACCCCTCATTCACTCGGTCCTCTCCTTGATTTCAGAAGGCAGGTCGAACTTTCTAGCTATATACATACCTCTAAGTCTAGGAGAGAAATATAGAGAATTATGGAGAAGTATTGTGTGGATATTTTGTGAAGACTTTTACTAAGAACTTGAATCTTTCCTACCCCTATTGTATTAACTAATATTTATGAAATAAACATGGTTTTGTTTTTAGTCTATTAAGGTTTCTTCTAGGTTCCTTGTGCTTCTTGGGTAGGGCCCATCCAAGAGGGCTCAAGGACCCCTTTTTACTATTTTTGTAGTTTTCATCCATATTAGTTAGTGCTTATATAGTGTTTCATTCTCTATGTAAGTTGGATTTAGTTTTTCAAGATCAATTTCAGTTTATGTTAATATTATGTCTAACTGGGAAGTTGCAACAACATCCTATAGAAATGTTCAATAACATTTTGGATCACTCTTAAGTGCCTCCCAAGGCTAAGAACCTTAGATTCACTTCATTTATTTATAGTATAGCTTTTTCCATGCTTTTAAAGAGTTTCACTACCTTTTTTAGACAGCATTTTTCTTCCTATAGAAGTATCTTGTAGAAACTATACAATTCCTATAGAACTGCACAGTTCCTATAGAAATATCATGTAGGCTTGTTTCAGCTTTAGATCTTGATTTATATTAATCTTGTTCTTCATAAAAACTCAATAAACAATAAAAGGACATTTATATTGATATTGATCAAAGGGTTAGCTTTCTTTATTCATGCATTAGTGTAACTTTACTTCCATTATAGATTTTTTTTCATAGTTTAGATCTTTACTTCTATCACAGTTTTCTGTCAAATTGGATTAATCTTTTTTCTTCAATTTAACTTTCCTAATTTGGTAATCTTTAATGCAGTAGAATAATTTATTTTCATGCAATCTAGATTAGCTGTACTTTCATATTCATGTGTTTCCTTCAAGAAATTAGTTCATGGCTTCTTTTTGTCACTTGATTTTCCTGCACAATTTTAGGCTTTGATCATTCTCAAACCTTTGCTACCAACAATTGCATGATGCACATACAGTGCATAGCACCTCTTAAGTTTGTATGAACCATGGGTTGACAAGTAAAGTAGGATACCAAGGTTACAGTAAATCATTGTTTTTGTTCCTGGGACCATCAAGAGGTATGAATATCGGAGAGGCCCCACCCAAGATCAAATATATTTATCTATAGAGTAAAACCAAAAGATGTGTTTCAGGGTTTCAGGGTTTCCACTCCTTGGGAATTGCAAGTTCAAGAATATTAGATATGAAAATATTTTTTGAATTTAAATCCTTCCCATTATCAAAAATAATGTGAACATTGCATTATTTAGTTATAACACCATTTACAAGGCTTTGCATCGAGAAGATCCTTATCTTATGCTTGGAAATAACCCATGTGTAAGAGGTTGTTCAATTGACCCCCATAAGAAGCATTGGACAAAGTCAGTTGTAGCTAATCTTGAGATTGTACCTAGTGAAGGGTGTTTATTTACCCCATTTATGATCCATCCACCAAGACCATGATCCTTGCAACTCCAACTTAAGCATGAAATAATTAAGAATCAATCCTTGAACCCCTTCCACCACAAATTTATGAGCACAATTTAGATGAAACTTATATTTAATCATCAACTAATCTAGCCATGTATGATTCTATGCATTAAAAATTTACATTGGCCAGCTAAATACCTTTCTTAAACAACCTCCAAGTTATGTAGGAGGAGAGGAGACCGATAGAGACAAATATGATTGAAGGAGATCCTAGAGCTAAGTGTGGGTTACCTTCATGAGTGAAAGGACCAAATGGCCTCGTGCACCTTCAAAATAATTTTAATGAAAAAATTCCCAAAGATCATAATTTTGGAAACGGTGAGGAGTATGGTTTGGAAGGATAGCCCCTACCAAGCCCTATTTTCCAACAAGATCATTTTAATGGTACAATAGCTTAGAAGGGCCTTTTAGGTATCATTCCCCATAACACCTTAGACCACCCAATTTCCACAAAGAGTTTGTGCTTGAATCCTTGTCGTGACTATTCCTATCCCCCTAAGTCTCTTAGTGTGGAATAAATATCCGAATAAACCTTGTGGAACCCTTTTCCCTAGCTAAGGTGGTCTGTGGAAAGTTTAGAGATTTTTAAAGGAATTTATAAGCCACTTTCAATTATACCCAACAATATTACTAGTATACATGAGTAGTGGTCAGAACCTTGGTGTAGACATGGAATTTCATAGCCAAAAACAAGGGTTTCATTATCCATTTTTTAAATTCCATCTCTCCCTTCTACACAACAATCTCCCATAGTCCTTGGGTGATCCATAAAAGGGAAGTGAATTCCAATCAAGTTTAACACCTATCCTAGGTGAATCTATTCCCAATCTTGATTGACTAACCAGTCTAAGGTTGGATTAGGGATCTATCAATAATAAGATGTTTTATTCCATTAAATTATGGAATTGGAGGTAAGGCATAAGATGTAAAGAAAATCCATATTATATTCTTGGGATGGTTGATCTTCTAGAATAGTAAAAAAGAGTCCTTTTCAAAGTCATTGTTGACTAGTTGGCCTGTACTTGGCTTAGGGAGGGATCCCATTTATTAGGCCCAATCCCAATCCATAATTTAGTAGGTATCCAAGAACCTATGCAACCAACTTGGCATATAGGGTTGGAGTGAGTGTGAAACCTTGTAAATGGAACATAAAATCCCCACCTCTTTAGAGTTACAATTATTTGGAGAGACAAGATGAAACTTCTACAAAAGGTTTTTCCACTACATGGATGAAGAAAGGGATAAAGTTGAGGGATTTAAGAATGAAAATAATTAATGACCATTCAACCCTATCTTAGGCCTTCTCAAATTAATTTTTATAAAGAGGGCAACAATTCATGAGGTAAAAATACACTCCATACCTTCTCAAGCTACTATGGCATTATCCAAACTCTATATCACCTTCATATAAATATTGTGTGATCCTACCTCACTATCTTAGGTGGAATATGATTCAAGAACAAGAACAAGGCCTAATATAGTATCTAATAGAAAGTCTTAAGCAATGTGAATGGTCCCCTTGATCTATTGATAAGCTTGAGATCTCTGACTTTGGGAAAGAATTTTATAAACACTTGATTGATGTCTTCATTGAGCAATTGTTTTTTCCATGCCCTTTTTGTATATCCAAAGCAAGTCTATTGCAATGAAATACCACATGTCCTTGTATAATTTGCACAGGAAGTTGTCAAGCATAGGATATTTCTCTGTATCCACTTGTTTGAGGGAAACAATCATCTCATCTAAGGAAATGGGTAGATCACATTCCATTTTCTATTCCTCATAAACTTTGATGGGAATTATGTCTAATCACCACTACATGGAATTTTATCCTCATTTTCTATAGTCTTATGACTGGAATAACATCAAGTGGTGGGCGAAAAACTAACATTTATTCACTTCTTGGTCCATGATACAACCTCCATAACATTGAGGGTTGATACAATTCTTCCTCGCCCTCCTTGATGACTAAAGATTTGAAAAAATCCTTTGTTGGTATACCTTGAATGCAGAGCTAATGGATATATATATATATATATATACTGAATGCAGAACTAATGGATATGTGTGTGTGTGTGTGTGTGTGTGTGTTATATTGGGTTAATTGTTAGAATGGCTCGAATCATAGATTCGAGCCTATTCATATTCTAAATTTGACGCTCTATCATTTAGTATAAATGGGTGTTGCTCTGCCATAGGAAATATAATTTTGTTACTAATCAATTAATATCAAGAACCATTTCAAGGTATTCCAAACACTTTGTACATGTGATTGTGTGTTTTGATTAATCATTTTTTGTAAACTTTCTTCAATACTTTGTTCAGAGGAGGAGGGCCCACTCTTGAGAGTAGGTATCAAACTTTTAGTTAGGATTTTTTTTATATAGTTTAAGTAAATTCTCATAGATAATTCTCATCATCCTTCTGAAAATCATTCTATCTAAGTTTATATTCAATAAATGATTACAGGGTGCACAAAAGAATTGACCATTAACAATTATAATTAGTTTCAACTCCACTACTTGGGTTGATTGGGAGTTTATCAATTGAGCAGTGATTTAATTTGGAATTGGTTGTTTAGTTACTATTGTAGATTGATTACTTGTGTGTGGGATTCAATCATGCACTTGCCCCTTTAATCAAATCCTTCAATAAGAAGTAAATTAATGAAGTGAATTTTTCTAGAGTTGAGTCCTTTGTTTTCTTACTCTGCAATGCATATTAAACAAATTAGTGTTACACAAGAAAGTGTAGTCTACATAGATATTGCATGCTCACTTGGAAATGTCATAATTAACTCTGGATTGACAAACTAATGGGTTGTTAATTGATTGTTGTTAGAAGGGTAATCAATTAGACAAACGGTGTTATTACCTCTTTTATGCCTAAACACACATTCTAGAGCTTACGGATTCAACTTCGATGGTTTCCTTGGAAGCGCATGGAAAATTTTCTCACCTATGTCATACTCAAACACTCTTATTAGATATTTTGAAACACAATTCCAATGTTCAATGTGTTTTTTGTACCTCGAATACCAATTTTTCATTTATCCTTGAATGACTTTGGGTTGTGAGTTGCACCTCATGATAAAATGAAAACATGGCCATGGATTGAGAAGTTTTTGGTTCCATTGGAATCATCTATATCTACTGGCACTAGGATTTTATGGAGTGGGATGCATTGGAAAAATGAATTTTATGGTAAAATAAGGAAACGACTACCTTAGAAGCACATGGACAACATTGTTATAATGCTCTATGTGTTTTTGATGCTCCTAGGACCAATATTGCATTTGTTTGTGAATGGATTCAGGCTGCAAGATGCAACTTGTGATAAAATGCAAATGGGCCCATCGATAGATGAGTCATCAATTCCATTGGACTCTTCCACACAAATGGTAGTGCTAGTGCATCATTTACCCATGATTTTCATCACACTAAATGTCTTTTGTAGGATGAAGAAGAAAACTAAGTGATCCGAGATCTGTTCATCGTGACTTATAAAGAATTGTATTAAATGAACATAAATTATAGTGCACCATTAAAGAAGGGAAAACTTAAAAATGAAGAGACATAAGCATCATATCTAAACACAAACGCTTGATAATGGATTTCGTCCCTGTTAGGACCACACAATGTACCTTTTTGCCTATACTTTTTTCCACTATTATACTCTTGATCACTCATATTTAGACTCATACTATCACTTTATTTGATCATCCCAAAGGTATACAACGTCCCTTCTCATTACTATACGTTTAATCTATTTTGCATAAT
>JASDQU010688584.1:0-11009 GCA_032191745.1 Picea mariana
ATTGAAGGGAATTAGAAGTGGTAGACAATTGACCTCAGGCCCTTAGAGAGAGAAAATACCAAGACAAGGTTATGAAATGGTTGCTCTATCCTTTAAATTGAGAGGAGTATGGGGTGCTCCTAAGCTTCAATCCCTCTAATGTCTCATAGAGGTTTCAAAACTATATGTTATCTTGGTGTAATAAAAAATGTCCAAAGAAGATAGAGCAAATAATTTACTAAACAATTTTCTTAAGGGTTGGTCCTTTTATGCTATTGAATCTATGCGACTCTTCGGAGCTCTTATAACCACCTGGAATCCTAACCTTTCATCCCTGTCTATAGATTCATTCTCTTGAGGAATTCTAGTTGAGATGGAAGACAAAATTATGAAGTGTAGTCTAAGGGTTATCAACATATATGGGCCATACTCTGATAGAGTCCAATACTGGGAGGAACTACACAACCCTGAGATGCTTGAACCTATTAATTTAATTATAGATGGAGATATGAACTTTACCTTATCTTTGTGGGAGGTGTGGGGGGCTAGGCCTAGACATGATCGATAAGAAGGATTTTTTTTTAAACTGGATTGAAAAACGTAAATTGGTTAATATAGAACCAACAAAAATATCCCAAAATTGGAGAAACGGTCGAAGAGGAAAGGATGTCGTGGCTAAAATATTTGATAGTTTCCTGTTGTCAGAAAATTTAATGTTTAAAAACTAGAAAATCAATTCCAAGGTAGTAATCAGGGGCATATCAAACCATATGCCTATACTACTAGAAATTAGTACCAATACCTCCCATTCACCCTCTCCCCTAAAGTTCAATCATGCTTGGCTGAAAGAAGAATATTATCAACAATCTTTGGTCACATTTAAAAAAATACTTCGAGTTCTCTTATATGCAACATTTCGTCTTTGATATTACAAAGGTGATCTAAGCAACCGAAAATTGGGAAAACGATTTCAATGAAAAATCAACTGAACAACTGAGACAAATAGAGTCAAAGATGAGGGTAATACTCATAGATTATAGCACTAGCCAAAGCTCAATCGATCAAAGAAACAAACTTAGTAAATTACTCCAGAAAATACATGATCTCTTAGATTATGAGGAAACCAAATGGTGACTTAAAAGCTGGGCCCTCTAGCTAAAAGAGGGTGACAACAACATGAAATTATTCCACAATTTTTCTCACCAACAAAAATAGGTCAACACTATATGGGAAGTCAAGAAAAGTAGAGGGAAAATGGTTTCCTCCTTTGAATATATAAAAACTACAGGGAAATATTATTATTCATAACTTTTCAATGTGCCTCCAGGGTTCCCAATAAATGATATTTTGAAGGTTGTCACACTCTTTCCAAAACTAGTGTCTGAAGAAGAAAATGAATCGATGTGAGAAGAAATATTTGAAAAAGATATCCTGTCTACTTTAGCAGTCTTTCAAAAAGGTAAAATCCCTAGGTTGGATGGCCTAACAATATAATTCTTCTTAGGATTCTTTGAGATACTAAAATTTGACCTAGTCAAAGTTATAAATGAGTCTCAATGAAAAGGGAAAGTATGGAACTCCTTCAATGAGACATTTATGGCTCTTATTCCTAAAAGGAAAGACCTTGACCCTTTCTCATATTTTTCGCTTGATTTCCTGCTACAACCTAATCTACAAACTTATATCCAAAATTATAGCCTCTCGACTTAAGCCTATTTTCAGTAGCTATATATCAGAGGATCAATTTGGTTTTCTAGACAAGCGTCAAATCCATGACATGGTTTCAATCACCCAGGAAGTCATTCACTCCATGAAGGCTAAGAAAAGATGAATATTTATAATGAAATTGGATTTGGAAAAGGAATATTAGAAGTTCAACTAGACCTTTGTTCGGTTGGCCCTGATCTAGATGGGGATTAATCTCATGATTGTCAATTGGATAATGGGGTGTATTGAGTCTACCTCTCTAGCAATTTTAATTAATGGCTCTCCTTCCTCTTTTTTTCACCCCTCTAGAGGCCTCCATTAAGGATTCCCTCTCTCTCCTCTTATTTTCATGTTGGTAGTTGATGGCATCAATAGACTTATCCTACAAGATCGTGGGAGGATTCCCATAAAAGGCATAAATGTGGCTCTGGATGTTACTCGATCTCACTTGTTATTCATAGATGATGTAATCATTTTTGGTGCATGTATGATAGAAGAAGTAAAATTGTGGATTGAAGTGCTTGATGCATTCTGTTCGGTAATAGGAATGCAAACAATTGTAAGAAAATCAATGGTAATCACCAATGCATTGGAATACAAAGTAATCAAGAATTTAGATATCTACATGCACTTTTAAAGGAAATGTGTTGACGATGGGATAAGGTATTTAGGCTTTGAGTTGAAGCCTAATTCCTATTCCTTTGAATACTAGAAATGGTTAATAAAAAATATTCAAAGAAGAATCTTTTCATGGGCCCATAGGTGGCTATCAAGAGGAGGATGGTTGGTGTTAATCAATTTTGTCCTGAGCAATATCCTGGTATATTGGGATACCTTAGAAAAAAATCCAAAAGGTATCCTAACCAAGATGAGAAATTTTTTTTTTCAATTTCTATGGAGAGGAAGTAAATATGCAGGAGGTCCACACCTAGTGAAGTGGAATCATATTGCAAGGCCAAAGGAGCATGGGGGATGGGGGGTCAAAAATATCTTCTAGTTTTGTTCAAGTCTAGTAGCTAGAATCTTGTGGTGGATAATACATAATAATTCATTGTGGGTTAAAGTGATATCAACTAAATATTTTCTTGGCCAATCTATAGAAGAATGGATAAGGTCGGTGAGGAAGCTTGGGGATTTGGGGTCAATCGATTGGAAGGATATTATGGAGGCATACCCGATAATAGGTAACTCGTTACGTTGGCACATTGGAAATGGTAAAAGTGTAAGGATTGGGGAAGACCCTACGATTTGATATATAGAAGGGTAAAAATTGTTAGAAGATCTAATCGAAGACTTACACTTTAGAGGAGTATGCCCCATATGGGACACTCAAATACCAGAATAAGATGGAGTAGGGTGAATCAAATGGAAAGAATCATATATCCTTGGTATGGCATGTAACAAAAAAGAGGAATGGAACTCCTTCATGGTATATTATATTCTAACTTCATCCTCCTTCAGGAAGAAGAAGAGGACATATTTTGCGGGGGAAAAATGTAAAGAACGATTCCTTCACAGCTAAACTAGGATATCAGATGTTGGATGAGAATCTATTTGAAGGAGATGTGAAAAAATGTTGTTCGTGCCTATGGAAGGTAAATGCCCCTCTAAAGGTAAAAACACTTACCTGGTTGATTATAGAAAATACACTCTTAACGTGGGATAATGGTGTGAAATAGGGATGGTCGGGCTCGAGTTGGTGTGTTCTCTGTAGAGTAAGTGAGGATATTATGGAACATTTTTTCATTGAGTGTGCCTATGTACATAAAGTATGAGAAGATGTGTGTGGATTATTAAAACGTGGAACCCCTTTGTTGGAAGGGGATTTAAAATTTTGGATGCATAACTGGTTTGAGGATGGAAAGGAATACCCATACAAGTCAATGCTCCTTTTCTAGTTGTATTTTATTTGGTGGGCACAAAATTCATGCATTTTCCAGAACAACTTCATCTCGGAGGAAGAAGTTGTCAGTCTAGTCCAAAACATGTCTAGTGAACATATGGTGAAGGAAAAACCATAGAAACATAGAAATATTGTTGGGATAGTGATTGATAAGGAAGTTCTATGGAGTTTCTTTGATGGGGCCAGTCAATGCCATCTGACGCGGTGTGGAGAGGGTGCAATGCTCTTAATATCAAAAAACCATTATTACAATATCCTATACACTCTAGGACATAAAAAAAATACTAGGGCTGAGCTTGTAGCTCTATGGGCACTCATGTTTATGGTAAATTCTCTAAATCTATGTAAGGTCCAGTTGTATGGTGACTCCAAAATAGTGGTTGATTGGGTTAATGGTAAAGGAGGTGTCATGGTGGCTTGTCTTGTAGCTCGTAAAGGCCAGGTTAAGGACTTTCTCTTAGCCTTAGAATCATACTCTTGTAATCATATATATCGTGAGCTTAATACTGCAACTGACAATCTATCCAAAGATGCGCTTGATATAGAGGATGAAACCTTCCGCTTTCAAGAGTTTTTTGATGGCTAGCCTATGGAAGGAAAGACTTTTTATTTGTAATGGAAATATGTATGAATGAGTAGAAGAAAGTGCAGTTGTGAATGATTTTTTCTATTTGTAGTGAAAGAAAATATAAAGAAGAGGATATTGGATAAAGAAACAATCAATTTTTGAACTAGAAAGGAACAATATTAATTTTTGAAAGTAGTCATTTCAAGGACCGAAATATGTATATTTCTATCCTTGAAATATAATTTTTTTTCTTTCTCAGGAAAAAAATGTTACATTTGTTGATGATTATTAATAAAATATTATTTCGTCCCTGAGGTGTAGGACAATTGGTGACAGAGTGTGTTGTTAAGGCACTCTGTGATGTTAAGTCACCGGTTCGAAACCTGCGGGGACAAAAAATCTAGCCATGATAAGAGTTGGGGTGGCTCAAGTCAGATGCGATCCCTGAATGATTTTGACGACTTAAATGCCCCTAAGTCGCGGTTTCTCAGCCATAAGCTAGTCCCACATGTCACGAATAAACTAACAAACAAAATAATAATAATAAAATATTATCTTAGAATTTATTTAATTATTTTTATTTTTAATGTTTATTAAATTTAAAATTAAAATAAATTTTAATAATTACATATTTCAAATAAATAATTAAATTTATTTTTATAATTTATAATATAAAATTATAAAAAAAATATTAAAATCATATCTAATGAATATAAAAGAATTCATATAGTTAAATATTACAAGTCTTTATTAGATAAGTAAAAAATGTCAATGTCTAACCAATTAAAAAATGTCAAGATCAAGATAAGATTTTAGACTTAGGTAAAAAAGAACCTAAAACATTTTGGATTAACATCATCCCTAGAAAATCAAGAACCAAATAATATCAATATCAATTGTTAGAATATCAGTTTTAACCAACTTTGTGTCTTCCCTAATTCTTTAAAAACCATACCACTCATCTCTATACCAAAGTTTTCTCAAATGGAAATATAATATTTGAGATTAAATATCGCACAAATGGAAAAACTAAAAAAATTGAAAATTACCATGTTGAGATATTAAAGCTTGAGAATCTGATATTTGTACCTTATATAAAACATGTTTTTAATCGAGTTGTCAAGCAATATTTCTTTCTCAAACAATTGGAGTAGAAATTTAATTGTTTCCCATTTTCAAATCAAGAAACCAAAATGATTCAACCAATTATATTACTAATCCAATTATATTACTATCATGATTAGTTTTTTTTAGCGAAGTTATTGAACTTATTCTTCAAAGAAAAATTAACCACTAAATTAATAATAAAAGAGACAAAAGAAAAGAAAATAATATTTCAATATTAATTTGTTTTAACTCTAAATTCATTATGCATTAAAAAATCCATTAATTATCTATAGATTTCCTTTCATTTAAACTATTTAAAACTAAAATATACTTATAGTGATTAATTCATTATGCATTAAGAAATCCAAAAAAAATTAATTATCTATACATTTCCTTTCATTTAAACTATTTAAAACTAAAATATACCTATAGTGATTAGTGAAAGAAGGTTAGTTTTTTCTTCTTTTTTCCCTCTTTTATTTCAAAATTAAATATTTGATATTGATTTTTATTCATTTTAAATTATTAAGATTATACATACAAGCATATAATTTCCTTTCATCTAAACTGTAAAGTATACTTGTAAAATATACTTTACTTCTCTTAGTACAATTATTGATGTGAGGGGAGTTATGAGTATTTGATGTACAACCTCATGAATACTTACCAGTAGTATGTGTTCATTCCCACATTGGTTTCCTCCAACAAAACCACACTTAGTCTTTAATTCCACTTATTGGGTAAAATGACATCATGTTTCAATAACACTATGTGCATTAAGTTCTAGAGTTGAGAGGATGTTTTGTTGCCTGCACATATGCCTATTTTAACATTTGATACCCAATAAGATGCACATGCCCATTTCAACATTATAAACTCGACATGATGCACTATTGTGGCCACAACAACCCCCCTTTACTTTTGCTTGTACAAGCTAAAGGAAATGGACCCCTACAAAAAATTGAATCCTATTGCCTAATCCTCTATCGCTTGAGCCTAATGTTATTTCTTTTCCTACTTTGAGGAAGTTGATGTTTGATCTTGACTGATGAATGCTTGATGGAGGTTTATTATCTATTTTGATCTTATGGTTTCAAATATATTCATGATTCTTAGTTTATCTATGATGTTTCATTTTTCATTCGTATGAGTGGTTGACACATTGTCTTCCCACATTATATAATATTCCAAGTGTTTAATGATTTTATATGGATATAAGGTTTTATGATCTAGTACATGTCTTGAATGAGTTTGATGGAGGTTGTTAATCATTTCCCTGGATGACTTGTTCGAAGCTTGCTAGAATATGGCGTTTAACATCTTCATCTTTATACTCTCATATATTGGACAACTCTTAACTTGAATCATAAGGTCACTAATCCTTTCTATGTGTTGGAGATTAGATACATACAACTATCATGATATTTATTTAATCTAGATCATAGATGATTTCCTTCGATAAACCTCTCTTCTTCATGTTCTTCAAAATCTAGACTTATTCATGAGTTTGCTTAAATGCAAGGAAACATGATGTTGACAAATGTCCTCTTACTTGCATAATTGATTTCATCTCCTTTTGTGGATATAGGGATATGTTATCATAATATCCTTTCTTCACGATTACTCCATCCTTAAGATGCATGTGGGGGAATCCTTTGATCTTCTTCCCCTTTTAGCCTACCATTTCTTTATCAATATTACCCTATTTTTTTTTTCTATTATTTTCTATAACTAAACCTCATAGTTGGATTCTTCTAGTTGAAATTTTTCCAACGACTGTAACAATACTTAAATCCGAGTTCTGGATCAAAATTTATGGTCTCTCAAAGTTTCCTAAGCCAAATCTCACCATTGCCACCTCACTGCCACATGGCATGTACGTGGATCCGTGTCATTGGTTCCATATGACTTGGCACTAACATGGATGCTGACATGTCACTCTCCACCTGACCCATCGGGCCCACATTCAATATTGGAACCCTCTTCATTTTTAGAATTCATCCATTCCAAAATTCTACCAATCATGCCGACCAATTTTCCTGATGCTGACCAATTTTTCCAACCCGATCTCCCGACACCGGCCAATTTTCCATATGTCGATCCTCCAACCCGATCTCCCAATGCTGACCAATTTTCCCAACGCCGATCCTTCGACCCGGCTAATTTTTCCGACCTGATTTCTCGACCCGACCAACTCTACCGAAATGTCATTCAGGAAACATATTTTTAAATGACCATATCTTGGGATACATGTGTCATAATTAAGCCCATGATACCACGTTGGAAAGGTATCAATTAGAGGAATGAATGGAAGAGGTATTAAGGTCAGAAACGTGACAAAAAATATCATAAATTGTAGATAACAACATGCCACGAATATGGGGGGAAATGGAATGTGCAGACTTCAAACAATCATATCTGGAGCTACGAGTAACGAAATTAGTCCCATGAGGGATCGATGGAAAGATGGAGGAGAGAATAATATGACAGAATAACAAGTTTTTTCTTATGTAGAGTATAAATGGTATGAAAATGAAAAACACAAAAGCAACCCGAATTCGGATGAAGAACCCACTATGCAAACTTCAAACAATTATATCTCAAGCTACAGGCCATGAAATCAAGCTAGAAATAGCTCGATGGAAAGCTGAGACATAGGAGAATTATCCAGAATAACTTCATTCAGTAGACCAGAGCCAAAAATTCCCAGAACGACCCAAGAAATTCAGAAAACGTCCCAACAGAAAAAATAAATAATAAACTTAGATAGATATCATTTGTAAACTTCCATAGGGCGAATGTAACCACCCATGAGTCTGTTCATCTCCCATTTGTAACTCCACATCTATATTTTTGAAATGCAAAAGAAATTTGAAATGTAAAAAAAGACAAAATTAGGGGAAAATGAAACGAATGGTCATGAGAGTTGAAGAGTCTCTCTCTTATTTTATAAAAGAGAGCTAGTTGATTGATCAAAGACTTTTTCCCTTTGTAACAAAATATGGTACTTTTACTTTTGAGTAATAAAGAGAAGGAGGCATTTTGAAGTCATGACTGTTAGAAAATGATTGTGGGACTATTCTACACTTGTATTTTTGGTTTAAGTGTTCTGGGTATTGATCATATGAACTATTTTTGTGATAAGTAGTCATGATTCTTGTGTTGTTGTGATTTTTTATGAGTACAGAGATGATGTTACAGATTTCCTTTTTAACTATTTAAGAGAATTTATGTAGTATTATTTTTATAACATGTTGTTGGCTTCCATGAACTATTTCTGTTGTCAAAGTATTATTTTAAGCAATGCTCATCTTCTAGTTTTGCTCTCGAGATAGGTTATAATTAGTTAGATTAGATTAGTTTCCTTTAGTTATATTAGTCTTAGAATTATTTAGAAATATTTGGGGGGGAAGCTCGCTATCTTTCCCCTTTTTTAATTTTTATTTCTTCTTATTATTTGTGGCAGCAAGACCCATAAACTCATGGGAAACTCTACCCCAAACAAGAGTAGGTCTGATTGGGACCTTCCTTCAAGTGTTTTCCCTCATATGCTTCACATGCCATTTGGACCTGTCAACATAAATGGTGCTAGAAGCAGGGTCGGATGACAAGTTGAGCCTATGGATTCATTCTTGTTAATTTTTTTTTTAATTTACTAATGGCTCCATCCCATATCCCCTTATGGAGATATTTTTCTGGTATTGTACCTCCCAAACCTCCTAGAATTATTTTACATTTCTTGTCGCAACTAATATTTGATGGCTATGGCGAAATACCTGCATCTGAACATGCTTTTAATTTCTAGAAATTTTGTGGTTCTCACAATATTGCTGATAGAAATATCATTTGCAGGTTATTCACTCTCACACTTTTGTAGGCTTGGTCAAGAGCTGGTGCGAGACTTTGTCAACTGCTTCTATTCACACATGAGAACAATTTATGCATAAATTTTTGCATGCTTTTGAGAACTATGATTTTGATAATTTGTGTGCAGAAATTTTGGAGCTTAAGAAGAACGAAGATGAATCCCTTAAATATATTGTTATCAGATTTACTCATCTTTGTTGTATATTTTCTTTGGATGATAGGCCCTCTAACAATCATTTTATTTTCTCTTTAGTTTCTCTTATTAATGAAACACACAAATCAATGGATGCAAAATCTAAATCACGTTTTAATCTTTCTTCACAAGCTGATTTGGATTTAAATGAACATGTTGAAAATATTAATGGTTTATATGGACTTCATATGTCTGGTTCTTTCTTTACTATGGGAGATACTGATCAGATAGAAAATTCTTTTTTCGGAAATATCCTATGTCTCCTCCCACCACTCCATTCCCCTTTTCTTTCTTTGTTATGAAAAAGAGACCTCTTGTGTTGTAAATTCAAGTTCATATTTTTCTATAGCTGCCCAAGAGGAGGATTTTCCTGTTGATAATGGGACACTTCGGGTGACACCGATGGTCATGTGAGGATTTCATTATCCTCTCTCTTCTTTCCCATCACGAGAAACAGAGGAGGGAGTTATGGAGCAAAAATTGAAAGATTATCATTTTGTTAATGAAGAAAATCAAGACACACTTAAAATGAATCCTTCCTCACACATGGATAATTTGAAATTAGTTTATGATGATTTGGATTGTCTTGATGTTTTAAATTCTCCTAGTTCAAGTGACATAGAGCAAGATTGTTTTCCTATTGACGATAGGTCATTGAAACCTATTGTTCTAAGGTTTCTTATGCCTTTCTTCTCTCTTCTAACCATGAATGTGTTTTGGAAGATATTTCAAATTCTCATATGGTGTAGGAGCAAGACAATTGTGCTGATTTTTTCACTTCAGGAGAAGAAATAAACATGCATGAGATACCTCTTCTATCTCAACAATCTACTTTTAACTTGGAAGAGGAAAACCATCTTGAGGAAGAATGTGTTGATTGTGAAACCACACCTAGCGTGGAGCCCACCAATTCACAATCATCTAATGATATTTTTAAAGAGGAGGAAATACCATTCAGGGAGTCACTTTCTACAATTTGTTTTTGTTCTAGAGAAGATTTTATGTCTCTTAATTCTTCCACTTATTTTCATTTGTATCATGATCTCTTTAATGGTTTGACTTTGTAGGAAACCACCCACCATACAACTCAAATAGACTCAATGGGGATGACCCCTTTTGAAATAATTGATGAGGAAAATGTTAAGAACCAAATATCAATATAGCATAGAAAAACCTTATAAAAAGTACTCAACGCCTTGAAAAAGAGATAATTTCAGATAATAATCCTCTTCAAGGGGGCAACCTACTTTTACCCCACTTAAATGTTCAAGTAAAAGATGATTCAAAATGAAAATGTCTCCTTGGTATATATAGGAGACTATGAGGTATAATTACAACTAATGGCCTAAAGCCGACATAAATAAAATAACATTACTAATATAATATGCCCCAATTAAGGGGTAATGAGCCAATATTAGGGCTTAACATGCCCCTCCCCTTAAGACAAGTGTTTTCCACAATGCTTGAGTAACTCTGGATTCTTCTGTATAAAGGACTCATCTTCCCAAGTGGAATCTTCAACCGGTAGTTTCCTCCATTTAATGAGATACTCTGAAATGGATCTATTCCTCAACTGGCAAATTCTTGTGTCAGTGATGGCTTCAAGCTCCAATATGATTTTTCCTTCCTCGTCAAGTTCTGGCAATATAGTTTGAACTGGGATCTTGTCGCCTATAACCTTCTTT
>JASDQU010688585.1:909-17680 GCA_032191745.1 Picea mariana
GTGTGGCCCCTTTACTCCATATGTGAGTCAAGTCGGCAAGCTATCGTCAGCCTGCATCACCAATAATCATGTTAGAAATGTCAACATCAAATCATCAATCAAATGAAACATCACAATAAACATATCAACCCAAAAGCACACTCCCTGACTCAGTCCGGAGTCCAAGGGGGCTTCTACTGATGCCTCTGCATCCTCAAGGTCAAAAACCCTGCACACTCAATCAAACTGAGTCAATAGCACCCGTCAAATCAAATAGTAACACATCATGTCATCTGTCAATCCCATCATAATCAAATATAATAGGTCTAATGTCAAAAAGGGTGCATATCACTTGCGAGAAAGTGTCCTCAAATAATAAGTGGTCTCAGTGCGCCAGAGTGGGATGTTACAATTTCAGAATACATAGTTGATTGCCTTTAAACAACAATCCTTCCTGGATCATGTATTCTATCCATTGGCTTCTGTCTCTGAGAATTGGATTCTCAACTGCTTCATATGCTTCCTTAAAATCTGGATCATCAGCATACATGTCCCTTAGATCATCAAAACCTAACGTTTTGAGTTTGAACTCCTACAACAACAAACACTTCCTGCTCAAAGAATCAGCCACTTTGTTAGCAGTACCAGAAATATGTTTAATCACAAAAGTGAAATTTTGCATATACTCAACCCATTTAACATGTTTCTGATTCAACTTCTCCTATTGAGTCACAAACTGCAGTGCATGATTGTCACTGTACAAGAAAAACTCTTTCGGGATCAAGTAATGCCTCCATTTCTTTAATTCCTGTATGATAGCATAAAAATCATTATCATAAGTAGAGTATTTCAATTTCGCTTCATTCAGCTTCTCGCTGAAGTATGCTATCAACCTGTCTTCGTGACTTAAGACTGCCCCTATTGCAAATCTGCTTGCATCGCATTTCACTTGAAATGTCTTTTGGAAATCTAGCAACACCAAAACTGGTTGTTCCGTGATCTTCCTCTTCAACAGGTTAAAAATCTTCTCAGCCTCCTCTGTCCAGTGAAAAGACTTGTGTCTTTTCTTCACTGTATCCATCATCGTTGCATTAATTCCATTGAAATTCCTGATGAATCTTCGGTAGAAACTAACCAATCCGTGAAAACTTCTCACCTCAAAGACATTTTTCGGTGATGGCCAATTCTTGATCACTTCCACCTTATCTGGATCCATCCTCAACTCATTTGCCGAAATAACAAATCCTAAGTAAATGAGCTCTGTCTTCATGAATGAGGATTTCTTCATGTTTATTAACAACTTCTCCTGCTGTAATTTCTGCATCACTGTAGCCAAATGCTTCAGATGCTCTGCCATTGTCTTACTGAAAACTAGTATGTCATCCAAATACACAATGACAAGTTTCCCGATGAACTCCCTCAGGAATTCATTCATCAACCTCATGAAGGTACTCGGTGCATTTGTTAATCCAAACGGCATAACAAGCCATTCATACAACCCCTCATTGGTTTTGAATGTTGTCTTCCATTCATCGCCTTCCCTCATGCGAATATGATGATAACTGCTTTTCAGATCAATCTTTGAAAAATACATTGCTCCACTCAAGCAATCCATCAGATCATCCATCCTCGGCAATGGAAATCTATACCTGATAGTTATCTTATTAATCGCCCTTGAGTCAGTACACATCCTTCAGCCTCTGTCTTTCTTCAGACTGAGTACTGTTGGAACAACACATGGACTCAAGCTTTCCCTGACCAAACCTTTGTCCAAAAAATCCTGGACTTGCCTCTTAACCTCTTCATTCTCTTGCGGCATCAACCTGTATGCGGCTTTATTTGGTAAAATGGCTCCTGGTATGAGATCTATATGGTGACTCACACTTATGATCGGTGGCAACGAACGAGGTAGTTCGTCCACTATTATATCAACGAACTCTTCCAGCAGTTCCTGAACTTCTTTTGGTAAATCATCTACTCTTGTGCTAGTCATAACAATCCTCGGTTTCTTGACCACAATGAACTGTGGATCCTCCTTCTTCTTAAACTCTGTAAGAAGTTCCTTCCCACTCATGAGAAGTACTGAGTTTCTTACTTCCGACTTCACCTCCTTATCCTTGATTGGAAGCAACATGTGTGTCCTCCCATTCTTCTCTAGGGTGTATGTGTTCATTTTCCCTTCATGAATCACATTCCTGTCATATTTACATGGTCTACCCAGCAATAGATGACAAACATCCATGGGAATAACATCACATAATATCTTATCATTATATCCTCCTATCTTGAATTCAACTAAACATTGTTTAGTGATAGTTACCTGGTGTCCTTTTTGTAGCCACGAAACTCTATATGGGCTTGGATGATCAATCATCTCTAGCTCCAGGTTCTATACCATCTCTGTAGATAAGAGATTATCGATGCTACCACTATCCACAATGACCTTGCATACCCTGTCCTTGGTCTTGCAAGCAGTCCTGAAAAGTCTGGTCCTTTGGACTAAACTCTCCACCTCCTTCTCAGGTGTCAAAAGGACTTTTCGCATCATGAGCGATCTTCCACCTTCAGCGTCTTCTGCCTCAGTATCTCGTCTCTGTGCCTCGGCGATGTGAGCTTTTCCAATGCCCTTCTTTTTATCTGGACACTCGTAAGACTTGTGCCCATTCTTTCCACATGTGAAGCATGTAATTACTCCACCTCTTCCTCTTCCTCTACCTCTAGTACAAGGAAAAGTATTATTGTCAGCATAATATCCTCTCTTCTTAGTATGTTTCCCTCGCTGTGAGGTTCCACCTCTCTCTATTCGAGTTTGAGGTTTCTTCCATTCCTCCTTGGGCTTCTGATATTTGTCCTGGGAAACTGATTTTCCTCTGGGCTAACTTTTGCCTCGGCCTCTCTGACTCTATTTTTGGCTCAGCTTCTCCTCCACTTTCAGAGCCATATGATAAGAATCTTCCACCGTTCGGATGGTTACCATGCTCATCTCATCTTGGATATCATATCCCAGGCCATTCATGTATCTGGAAACTTTTTCATCATCGCTCTCCCGATGACCTGCCCTGATGTTCAGTTCATAGAATTCCTCAGTGTATTCTTTTACTGTCATCAACTTTTGTCTCAGGTTCTACATCCTCTTGAACAGAGTAATTTGGTAGTCCCTGGGGATGAATTTCACCTTCATCTTCACGATCATCCTGTTCCAGCTCTTAATCTTCTGCTTTCCCTTGCAGTGTCTGTCAGCTTGTAGCTCATCCCACCACAATGTTGCATGTCCTTTCAATCTAGTGACAGCATGCTTGACTTTCTTGTCTTCTTTAACATCCTCATAGTCGAAGTATGTGTCTAGAGCTCTAATCCAGTCTAGAAGCTCCTCTGCATCCAAGTGTCCTTCGTAAACTGGAATGTCCATCTTTGCTCTTGCACCCATCCTGGCAATAGCTTTGATCAAACGTTCATTTGATGCATCTTTGGTTGCAACTTCTTCCTTGCATTCAGCCTCAATCTCTCTTTCGAAATCACTAAGATCCCCAGCACTAGTTGTGCGTCTTTCCACTGTTTCCATGTCTTCGAGTCTAGCTCATAGATCACAAATTTGTCTCTCCATAACTAGATCTGTCATCTGCCTCCCTCTTCTTCTCGACATCTCCCTATCCTCTGTATTGGGTGACTATCTATCTCTCCTTGGTGGCATGGTGAATTCTGTTTCTTCTCTGCTACAGAAAGCAAAGAACCTTTCTGAGGCTCTGATACCAAATTGACGCAGCACGTACTCGCTTGCACGTCCGCTCACAGGATCTTCTCCTTCACACGGCCCGAAGCACACTAACCGGTCCTTATATTTCCCTAACGGGAAATATGCACCCACAACAATCCTCGTGGGATCCCCCTCTTTACAAATCAGGAGATCAGACTTCGCGACTTCGCGAATCCAAAGGTCTAGCATTCGGTTCTCGAATCCCCGAAACCCGACAACCAGTCAACGTTGACTTTCCCCTATCGGAGTTTCCTTTATTTCAATTTCGCTACTCGCGATGTTGAGCAACTCGGTTCTCCAACTCCCAAGTCCCAATATGCCGATTACCTGACACACACATGAGTTGACTTTTCCACACCCTGTCACCTCCACAAGGGATTTCAGATTTCACTATATCGCGAATCCCGATGTCAATGTTTCGGGACTTCCCACCGCGAAACCCCAAAATGGTGTGCCACCTGTCCACCACTCTGACCCTTATGGCCCCACATTATTCCCTTATCCTTTCGGGATATCGTGTATCGTAGTTTTGCGATTCCTGTTGCAATGTTATGGAGTTTCGACCCACAAAACCGCGATATCTGAATCCACCCATAAATCCAATGGTCTTTGTGACTTGGATCTATGGTTCTGCCCCTCCTGAGCTTAGAACCTTCAGAGAATACCTTGCCGTATCTCCCCTTCACCTCTGTGAGATCTAACGACTCACGGAATTTCTTGAATTCTCCTCGGAGAATATCGACCGTCCGTTCCTCCTGATGAAATCCGTGAATGACCAAGTGTTCCTCTGTGGAACTCGTCCACCTATGTAAAAACTGATGACTCTTTCCTAATTCTTCCAGTTGCAACTTCCCTTATGCTGTCCTTCAACAACTTCGAAGGTCTTATCCTTCCTGAGATTTCTTATAATTCTGAGCCTTGGAAAAGACTCTTGTGCACAATCCTTGTGGCAACCTTCAAACATTTCAAGTGCTTGAATCCTTTTGACTTTGCGCACACCTGCAGCAACAGTCCTTCAAGTTTTTCTCAGGTTCGCAACCCTGAACTTCACTCGACCTGTGCACTCCTTGCACGGCTCCTGTGCCCAAATTCACTTCTGGGTAAATGAGAACAAAATCTAAACTACCCGAGCCTTCTGTCAACACACTCCTTGCGGACACTTCAACTGCACTCCTTGCAGGAACTCTTGCTCATATAGAGAAACAATTGAAACTCATTTATTTTTCCTATCAGACTTCAATTCCAACATTAAATCATATACATAGCATATAAAAGCAAATGTATAATAGGAAGCAAACATTCATGAGCATATCATTTAACATTCATACATAGAGAACAAACACAGAATCATGAATTTGAATCAAACTCTTCTATTAATTCAAATATATGTACATGGGTGTTCTTACACATCTCTCTACATGCTCTTGCTCCAATGCTTTTTCATTGATAATGTTACAATGCACAATGAGGGTGTCTATATCTCGTTTCCCTCTTGCGCTCTACAAACTGTCTAATCTAGAATTAAATTCTATCTACCTGCATTAAACTACTATAAATGCCTTCTACCTACTAAGGACGAGAGCTAAAGGCTCAAGGTCCATTTACATTATACAAGTGCACTTCATTAAACTGCTATATTTATGTTCGCGCATCAATTTTAAGGAAATTTCAAAATATGTGCTGGCTTGTTTAGTTGTCCTTTTGCCTTCCATGCTAGCTCGCTTGATGTGGGAGATGCTCTTGCATCATCTACCTTACTCGACCTGAAGGGTTTTTGGAACATGGGAAAGAACACTTAGTGTGTAAGTTAAAGAAAGCATTGTATGGACTAAAACAAACACCTAGGTCATGGTATGAGAAGATAGAATATTTCTTTCTTCAACAGGGTTTTATGAGGAGAAAAAGTGATCCAAATATGTATACCAAATTTTATGAGCAAGGGTATATAGTATTGATTTCCTTATATGTTGATGATTTGATAATTATAGGAAATGTAGAGAAATTAATTGATCAAATCAAGCAGCAGTTGTCATAGTTTTTTAAATGAAATATCTTGGTGAGTTACATTACGACCTAGTTCTTGAAGTTTGGAGAAATGTTGGCCAAAATTTTGTTTGTCAGAGTAAGTATGTCAGAGAAGTACTTAAGAGATTTAAAATGGATCAGTGTAGATATTATATTGTTCCTATGCAACAGAATGTGAAAATTTCTTCTGATGATGGTTCGAACGAAGTGAATGCCATTATCTATAGACAAATGGTGGGTATTTTGAATTATATCACCACAACCAGACATGATATTTCATATTTTGTGAGTGTGTTAAGTTAGTTTATGGCTAAACCTCAAGAAATCCATTGGAATGCAACAAAGGCGGTACTCATGTATCTAAAAGGAACACTTGATTATGGTATTAAATATACTGATGCATCTGATGTTGAGTTGACATGCTACTCAGATTCTGATTGGGATGATAGTCTGGATGATCGAATATCAACCACTAGATATGTGGTTGGCATGAGATCTCGGGTTGTTTCATGGAGCATTAAAAACAAGCCTACTCTATCTTTGTCTTCTACTGAAGAATAATATAAAGCCTTGTGTGCAACAACTTGTGAATCTATTTGGTTGAGAAGATTTATTCAAGATGTTGGAGAAGAACAAAAGGAACCTACAATGATCAAATGTGATAATCAAAGTTCAATCAAACTGGTGAATAATCCAATTTATCATGCAAGGAAAAAGCATATTGATTCTTAGTTTCATTTTGTTAGAGAAAAATTCCAGTCAAATGAAATAGCTCTTATGTATTGTAATACTTGTGAAAATACTGTTGATATTTTCCCTAAGCCTCTTGGAAAGATTAAGTTTGAGTTGTTTAGGGAGATGTTAGATGTAGAAGTCAATCCATTCTCCATTAAGGGGGATACTTTGAAAGAGTGGGGCACTAGTTAGTTACGTAGTTGAACTCTATTTACGGTTAATGTAGATCCTACTTTTTTGTGATTTGTTGTAATGGCCTAAGTAAATAGGATTCCTATATCATGATGTAATTAGTCTTCAAACAATAATAGATTGTGAGCGTTGCCTCACTAGTGTGGTTTTCTCATAATTATAAGTTTTCGTGGGTTCTGCATTTCATCGTTGGTATAAAGGTTGTAGCAACCGTTGAAGAACCATAAGAACAAGTTCAAGTTAGATCAATAGCGACACCCCTTATGCACAAAGAAATCCACGACTAACTTTATGTGCCATCACTTGACAAAATGAGAAGCAAAGAATATAATTCAGAGAAGAAGAAATTGAAAACAAGAATTAGCAGAGCACAATTCATTAAAGGAAAGGATTTGAGCTAAATAAGCTTCAACAAATCAAGAAAATCAAGAAACAATCGTACAACTAGCCAAGACTGTTGATAGTGTACAGTCATAGTGTATAGTCAAATATTTTTGAGGTTATAGATATAATTAACACTCCCTCTTAAACTCAACAGTTTCAAACATCAACACTCATAATGCGTAAGTGTTGTCTCTGAAAGTCAAAAAAAGATTTTCCTAGTGGTTTTGTAAAAATATCTTCGTGCTAATATCATGAGCCACAAAATTGAAGTGTGATGTCACCATTATTGACTAGCTCGTATATGAAGTGAAAACAAGTGTCAATATGCTTTCTTTTCTTGTGAAACACATGGTTTTTGGATAAAGCAATTGTTTAGGTATTTTCATAGAAGATAGGAGTTGGATCCTTTTCTGTATGTGACATATCATTATATATTCTTCTCAGCCGCACAACTTGATAGGAATCTAAGGTATCAACGACATACTCTACCTCTACAAAAGATATTGAAACTATGGGTTGCTTCTTCGATGCCCAAAAAATCAAGTTCATGTCTAAGTGAAAAGCATGTCCTGAGGTGATTTTCGTATCATCTAGTTTGCCTACAAAATCATTGTCTATGTAACCAGAGAGGTGATTATCATGAGACTGAGTGTACCATAAGCCAAAATTGAGAGTGCCTGCAACATATCTCACAATCCTTTTCGCCATCTTCTAATCAGAATATTTGGGGGATTCCATGAACCTAGAAACAAAGATGGTTGCAAACATAATATCAGGCCTAGTTGCTATGAGATACAACAAACTGCCTACTAAAATTTTGTACAAGGTAGAATCCACTGTAGGGCCTTCATTTTGCTTGCTTAATTTTGTGCCTAGGGGTATAGGATTTTCTGTTGGATTGCAGTCTTCCATGTAGAATCTTTCGATGATGTTTCTTGCATACTTTTGCTGACAGAAAAAAATGCCTTTGGTTGATTGGTCAACCTCAATCCAAAAAGAATATTTCATTATGCCAAGATCTGTCATCTCAAACTTAGATTTCATGGCATGTTTAAAAGTGTTTAACTCAAGATTTCCAGTATATATCATGTCATCAACATATAAACATACAATCATAATTTTACCTTGTTGATATGTTTTGGTGTATAGATTTGGCTCATTTTAGCTTCTATTGAAACCACTCTTGATCGGGTAAGTGTTAATTCTATTGTACCAAGCTATTGGATCTTGTTTTAACCCATACATGGATTTCTTCAACTGATACAATTTGGTTGATTGTTCTCTGACTTCAAATCCAGGTGGATGATCCACATAGACCTCTTCTTCTAAGACACCATTTAGGAAAGATGACTTGACATCCATCTGGTATACTTGTCATTTGTGTTGAGCTACTATGGCTAAGAGAGTCCTTATAGTGTCCAACCTTGCTATTGGAGAAAAATTTTCACCATAATCAATACTTGGCTGTTTTGAGAATCCTTTGGCAACAAGTCTTGCCCTGTCTTTTTCAATCTTCTCCTATTCATTAACTTTAGTTTTCTAAACCCACTTGACACCAATACTTTTCTTGTGTCTCGGTAGATCAACAAGATTCCATGCCTTGTTCTTCTCAATTGAGTCAATCTCTTGGTTCATGGATTGAACGCAATGTGACTCTTTAGTTGCCTCTTTAAAAGATGTAGGTTTACATGAAATTAATGCAAAAATATTGTTGTAATCAATTTCATCCAACTGTTGATAGATTTCTCTCAAACTTTGAGTTCTTTGATTGTGAAGTTCAGAGGATTAATTTCTTCTTGAATTAGAGTTGTCCTGAGGACTTTCAGGCTATCCTTGTACCTGCAATCTTGGAAGAGAAGGCTGATGTGTTTTCTGTCCTCAATTATCTTTGTTTTTAGGAAGTGGCAGCAATGGATTTTGATTGTCCATAGGATTATTTTCAAACTCACTCCAGAACTAATTTTCAAGAAATTTGAAATCTCTACTGAGAATTATTTTCTTTGAAATTAGATTGTAGCTTCTGTAGGCTTTGGATGTCTCACTGTAGCCAACAAAAATGCATTTCTCACTTCTATCATCAAGTTTCTTTCTCAATTTGAAAGGTATGTGAGAGAATGAAATGCATCCAAAGGTCCTAAGACGAGTAACATTTATCTTTTTCCCACTCCATGCTTCTTGAGCGACCTTCATCTTGAGACTGATGGTTGGAGATTTATAAAGGATATAAAATGAGCATGCTACTCCTTCAGCACAAAACAAATTTGATAGGCTTTTCTCTCTCAGGAGGATTCTTTCCATGTTCATTATTGTCTAATTTTTTCTTTCACCCACTCCATTTTGTTGTGGAGTATACCTCATTGTAGTTTGCATGACGATGCCTTGTGATTTGCAGAAATTTGAAAATTCTTTGGAGCTGTATTCTCCTCCTCCATCTGACCTGAAAATTTTTACATATTTTCCACTCTGTTTTTCAGCTTCATCTTTGAATTCTTTGAACTTTTCAAAGGTTTCAGACTTGTGTCTAAGAAAACAGATCCAAATTTGCTTGCTAAAGTCATCAATAAACATTAGAAAATAAACACTACCACCTATTGAATTTGTTTGCATTGGTCTACATAGGTCAATGTGAACCAACTCTAAGTGTTGTTTGGCTTGAGTGGAGGACTGTGGAAAACTAGTTCTCTTATGTTTTCCAAGAATGCAAGACTCACATGGGGAATTTTTCTCTTTAGAGACAGGTAGTCCTTTGACCATGGAGTGCTCTTGTAGAAGGATTAGAATCTGAAATGGTAGATGTCCAAATATTGTATGCCAAACCATAGTTTCATTGGGGGTGGATGAACTTTGTGCATATGATTGGATCAAATTTGCAGTTCTAAGGGTGAGGGGAAACATTCTATTCCTATTCATGTGGATTTTAGAAATCAATTTTATGCTAGGGTTTTTATAATATATCCTACATAATGCTCTTTCAAAAAGTACCTTGTAGCCATGCTAAATTAGTTTTCCTACACTTAACATATTATGTTCCATATCTGGAACATGATAGACATTGTTTATGTATTTCTTTACATTTTGTTTAGTAAGAATAGGTACAGTTCATTTTCCTTGAACTTTGACTAAGGAATCATTTCCAGGTGTAATATCAGATGATATTGAAGAATCAATGCATGRATGMAAATMTTTGTTACCTTTCATGTGATTGTTTCATCCACTATCCAACAACCAGAGATCTATGTGTTGTTCTTCAGTCTTGTGGCATGAGAGAAACATACCATYTGAGGTTTCTCCTTCAATATTTGAGACATGTGCTACACCTGAGAGTTGATCKTCTTGCTTCTTCCGGMATTTAYATCCATAGTTCCCATACTTTTTGTAGTAATAGCATTGTGTGTTTGATTTTTCATTTGATCTTCTCCCTCTACCTCTTTGAGGCTCRAAATTTTGATTTTGTTTCTATTGTATGTGACCTTGRAAAGTTTGATTCTAGTTTTKTTKTTTGTGACCTTCACTTCAATGATGGTTACCTGGAATTCTCCCTCTTCCTTGGTGAACTCTTCCTCTGCCTCTGCCTCTCTTTCTACTAAAGGAGAATTCAGTCTTGAAGGAATTGGCTATTGACTCATCTTCTAGATGTAGTCTGGTCTCATGTGTCATTAGAGAGCCCATCAATTCATCTATTGAAAAATTTAATAGATCCTTGGATTCAAGGATGGATATAACAACCATTTCAAGTTTCTTTGGTAGAATTATGAGGAATTTCTCAACAGTTCTTTGATTAGGGATGGCTTCACCAGTCAATCTGATCTAGTTTACAATTCTCATGACTCTGGTCATAAGCTAATCAATGTTTTTAGACTCTATCATTTTTAAAGTCTCAAAATGTGTCCTCAAGGTCTACATCTTGACAGTTTTGACCCTGTCATTTCCTCTGTAAGCTGATTTAAGGATGTCCCATGCCTTTTTTGAAGTAAAAACGCCTATGATTTTTGAGAAAATCTAGTCATCCACATAATTTTGAATCCAATTTTTTTCTTTATTCTCTTTGTTCCTTCGTGTTTCCTCAACAGTTCTCTGTTGATTGGTCATGGTAGCAAGGTTTGTTGGATCTGGTTCTACGTAGCCAATATCCACTGGATCTAAGAACACTTGTTCTTGTAAGAAGGATCTCATTCTAAGAGACCAAAACTCATAGTTCTTTCCTAGCATAATCGATCCTTGTGTTGGTCTTAAATTTCTAGAGGTGTCCATATTGAAATAGAACAAAACAAATTGTTAGAGATTTGTGTTCTTACCTCTTTTCTACGTGTAAAATCAAGTCCACGAAATCCATTGTGTGACTTGGGGCCAAAAATAATAGGGTAGACCACTTATTTAACTTCGATCTGACTGGATCTGACTATCTGAGTGCGAGATCTACGGTGTCAGAGATCTGAGCTATGTTCTTTAGAAATTGTATTCCCTCTAATGGAGAAATTGGGATTTCTGATTTTACTCGAGAGAGAAAAAAAAATTTGAATTTTAGATTCTCATGTGACTGGGGGCTGGAAACCAAGTGCCCCAGGTCTTCAGGATTCAGTAATTTAGACGTTGAAGGTCTCAAATTCTATGAATATCTGAATGTTTGGATAACAATCTTATTTCAAACATCGATGGTCCTCACTGATTTAAGATCAATGGTCCTCGATTACTTCGAGACCTCGAGACTTTTGGTGATACTGTTGCAAATATCAACGATTATTGTTGATTTGTCATCAACGGTCCACAATTACTTCGAGAGTTCGAGCTTTGGGCCTTTTCAACGCAATAGGTCTTACAATGCTTTGAAGTGTCGTTTCTCCAAAGTGAGAGATTCTATTCCACGTGTCCTTTGTTTTGAACGACTGAGATTCACTTCAGCACTTCAGGATTCAGGTGTTCTAAGGTTCACAACACCACAAACCTTTGAAGTGTTGACCTTCCAGAGTGACAGATTTGTTGACGTGTGTCCTCAACCTTCAATGGCTCAAATTTACTTCGGGACTTCAGCTAGATCTCACTCTGCAAAACCTTTCAGAGTGCTAAGTCTCTGTAGTGTGAGATCCAGGGCCACGTGTCCTCTTTGATGGGCGGTCCAGATGAACTCCGGGCTTTGGGCCTTCAAAAGTTCTATCTTCTCGCATCCTTCTTCCTTCTGAAGTGATTATCGTCGGAGTGTAGGATATCCTACCATGTGTTCGCTTTGATCAACAATTTGGATCTACTTCAGCTCTTTAGAGCTTCAAGAGTCCTTTACTCCCTCCTCTTCTGCTTGCTTTCTCTTGGAGTATGAGATATTCTGACACATGTCCCATGCTTGAGGATCAACGACCATGAGTGATTGCGAAGAATTAACTCGCTCACTCTTTAATTTCCTTCCTGATCTACACAAAGTGAATATTCTCGTTCATAGAGAGATTGATATCCGTCAATTATCTATTGATCTAGAAAGATCAACGATCATGAGTGATTTTGAGCTCACAACTTGCACAAAATTTAATTTCCTCTTTGATCCCCACAATGCGAAGATTCTCGTTTATAGCAGGATTGATATCCATCATTGATCTATTAATATAGCACGATCAATGATCCTAAGGGATTGTGGTCTCACAAATTGCAGAAATTTTAATTTCCTTCTTGATCCTCACAATGCCTCCCCACCATCAATCTCTCTCCAATGAGATCTGATAGTCGTGACTTATTATTTTGTCGATCTAACGGTTGATCTTTCTCTCTCTCAGACCTTATGGCTAGAATTTTTTTTATCCTTTCCTGCAGGCTCATCATTTCTGAGCTTAATTAAAGGCTCAAATATGTTCCCATGTCCAACCTTACAGATGAAGTAACTTCTCCTTTGTTTCTTCTTCCCTTAAGAAGGAATTTCATGAATCTTTCATGAATTATTTAAATTCTCACGAATCTTTAATTGTTTTGTCCTTCTACATTTCTGCTTTCTCGTGCTTGTTGTCTCCAATGATCCTTTGAGCATACTTTGGACTACAAACTACTCTCTAAGATCTATGAAGAATCTTGCACCCATGCTCTCGTCTGTGAAAAAATGTTCCTTGTGTGCTCTTATTCTTATGATCAAGCTGCTCTCCAGGCACTATGAAGAGGATTACATCCTAATCTCTGATACCATGAAAAAATGAGAACCAAAGAAGATAATACAGAGAATATGAAATTAGAAACAAGAATGAGCAGAGTGCAATTCATTAAAGAAAAATAGTAGAACTAAATAAGCTTAAGCAAATCAAGAAAATCAAGAAACAATCGTACAACTCCCCATGACAGTTGGCAGTATACATCCATAGAGTACAGTCACATACTCTTGAAGTTACAGATATAATTAACAACAATCACGAGGTGGCTATGCATTATGATGATGACTCATACCTTGTAAAGATTATAGAAATATTTCTAATGCAAAGTAATAATAAAATTGTTGTAGTACCTAGTAAATCCAATCTCTATAACTTCCATATTTGCACAAGGATAAGCATTTGACAACTATAATGACTAATAGGTATAAATTCCTGTAAGAAAGTATTTGTAATGTTTATTTATGTATTTATGTCTAATGAGAGGTCATGTTATGGAGGCAACAATACGGTATGGACTAGTTGTCCATTTCAAAATCTATCCTATAATATATGTTCTCCCTGTTCTTATTGTTCTTCATGAACAATATTTAACCTTAAGTCAGAGACTTGGCCTCAGTTACTGGAACACTAGAAAAATGAAGGCTATCGGATTTTGAGTCAATATTCTCATGTATCAAAACTACATTCACGGTAAACATGGGATTTTGTGCTTAATAATAATAATAACAATAATAATAATAATCTTCAATAAACAACATAGAATATTATTTGGAATGTTATTTGGAGGGTTTTTTTTATTGACTATTATTTTCTATTATTTATGTGGAGAAAAGTTCTTGGATGAAGCTTTCAGCTACCACCTCAAATGCATGAATCAAAGAAAAAAAATATCTATCTATTTCTATCACATTTATCTTCATCATGAGCATAATTCACATTAATGAAAAGGATTATGTCAATTTTGCCTCGATTCTCGGTGCAACTGGTGCTTGTATTTTTTTTGGAAAAGACATTCCACTCTGTCCTTTTGCACAAACAGTTGTATTCATTGTTTTTAATAAGGTTATCACATCACATGAAGACAATGGATATTTATTTCATGAGTTGGTTAAAACTAAACGGTGATAAATAGTTGTATTTGTTTCTTTTAATAAGGTTATCAGAACACATGATGAAAATCAATATTTATTTCATGAGTTGGTTATAACTAAACAACCATTGTCCAATCATCTCTTTATGATTTTTGGCTGTGATTAAAGCTACCCATCTCCATGAGGATGTTACTTGTAATTTTTCTTGGATATACAACACGTAGATAGATTGCACGCAACCCAGTTGAAAAGAGTACGTGCCTGAGGAGTTACCTATTAGTTCACAGAATGCATGCATTTCTCACGATGTGGTGTAAACAATTAATGACATAGTTTATTCTTTCTATGCTACTCCTTAACACAATAAACTCGCAAACACAATAGAAGCTCAAAATTACATATAAAATGTCAACACACAAAATACTTGATATTAAAATAAAGATTGGCTTTGCACGCTAATAAAAAATACAATAATGAATCAAGCTTCTTCTACAACTTAAAACCACACAAAGATCTTCTGCTCTTAGATTTCTTCACTACCTTCAATTTCTTCTGTTGATGTTCTGTGTCTATCACTCTCTGGATATGACTACTTATAGAGTCGGGCATATAAATACTAGGACGAAACTTCTTATAGAAACTAACCGACCTAACATTTAAGACACAAATAAATTTTATTTACTCTTACCTACTTAAATGGACTTGAGAAATATTAAGATCGGCTCCATTTAATAACTCCCCTACTTGCTGACTTTCTAAGACTAAGATTTTGAAGACTCACTCACTGATAAATCAGCAAAGACATAAATCTACTTGTATTTACGATTTCCAACACTCCAACTTAATTATAAGTAGGTGGGACCACAACAATTTACATCAAAATTTTGAATTGACATTTAACTGTCATTCTTATGTTACAATGGAGACTCCTAAACTACTGCATATGCTGAAATGTATCTCTTGCTAAATATTTTGTGAAAATATCTACGACTTATTTTTTTGACCTACAAAACTATAAACAAATCTCTTTGTTATTCACTAATTCTCTGATAAAATGATACCTTGTATCATTGTGCTTAGTTTTCTAGTGAAACACATGATTCTTGGATAACATAATGGTTTAATTATTGTCACAAAATATTGTTGTTGATTCATGTTGTTCGTGCAACAAATATTTTAATATTCTTCTCTTCCAAACTCCTTGACAAGCTGCAACGTATTATGCTTTTGTTGAAGAAAGAGTCACTATGGTTTGTTTCCTTGATTCCCATGATACCATGTACCTGTTCCAAAATTAAATTTGTACCAAGAGGTACTTTTCGTGTCATCTACCTCCACAATCACTATCAGTGTATACAATAAGTCTGAATTTTTTTTAAGTAGACTACATAATGCCAAAATATTTTGTTCCATTCATATATCTCAAAATTCTCTTTCCTCCTTTCCGATGTGATTCTTTTTGAGTTTCCATGAACCTTGAAATCGGACTTAATTCATTCATAATATCAAGACTTGTTGTTTTTAAATACATAATACTTCCTACCATTATTTTAAACAGTGTTGGATCCACCTTGGACCCTTCATCTTCTTTTCTTAACTTCATTCCTGTTATGACATGTGTTGGGGCTGATTTGGAATTTAACATGTTGAATATTTTCAAGATTTCATGTGCATAGTTAGATTGTGAAATAAATATACCATATTTGGACTAGTGAGCCTAAATACCGAGAAAATATCTCATAAGACCTAAATCATTCATTTCAAATTCATTCTTCAGGACTCACTTAAATTCTTCTATGCCAAAATCACCTCTAAATATAAAATCATATACATATAAGAAAACAATTAACATATTATCTTGCTGATTTTCTTTGATGTACATTGTTCACTCGCATTCACTTCTCTAAAATCCATTCTGAGAGAGATAGGAAAATATGTGATTGTAACAACCTCTAGGTGCTTTCTTTAACCCATACAATGCTTTCTTCAATATGTGCACTTTGTTTTAGTGTCCTCGAACCTCGTTGCGTTGTGGCTATTCCACATAAACTTCTTCTTCTAAATGTCCATTTAAAAATGTTGACTTTAAATCCATATGAAAAATTGGCCATTTATTATGCACAATAATGGCTAACATAGTTCTAAGTGTGTCCATGTGTGTAACGGGTCCCAATGTTTCATTGAAATCAATTCCAAGTTGTTTTGTAAAGCCTCTTGCAACTAACCTTGCCTTATGCTTCTACATATTTCCATCTTCATATTTCTTGGTTTTATAAATCCACTTGACACTTATATCATTTTCTTGAGGTACATCTACCAACTTCCATGTTTGATTCTTCTCTATGCATATGATTTCTTCATCCATGGCTTGTGCCCATACATTATATTTGACAACTCTCTCAAAAGTTAATGGATCATCTATTTGTGAAAATAGAGCAAAAACATAAAATGAATTTGTTGTGTCCTCATTATAGATGTCATGCAAACTT